>JAJPUD010033148.1:0-11517 GCA_023553655.1 Myrmecobius fasciatus
GAGATAAGGATTGCTACCCCTGCCTTTCTTTGTTCACCTGAAGCATAGAAGATTCTGCTCCAGCCCTTTACCTTCACTCTGTATGTATCTCTATGTTTTAGATGTGTTTCTTGTAAACAACATATTGTAGGATTCTGGCTTTTAATCCAGTCTGCTACCCGCTTCCGTTTTATGGGAGAGTTCATCCCATTCACATTCACAGTTAAAATAAGTATATCTGTATTCCCTGCCATCTTATTTACCCAGAGTTATGATTTTCTCTTCCCTTTCCCCTCTCTCCCTTCCCTCCTCCCCAGTACTTTGCTCTTGTTGACCACCTCCCACCAATAATCCTCCTCCCTTTAGAGTCCCTCCCTCCCCTTTATACTTTCCCCTAATCCTTCTATTAGTTTATCCCTTTCCTTTTCTCCCCTCCCTCCTACCTTCCCACAAGGAGGGGCAGTGCTTTCTTTGAAGCCAAATTTGTCTGATATACTCTCTTAGAGTCCAATCTAATGAGAGTCAAGTTTACACAATACTCATCGCCTTCCCTTCTTTCCCTCAATTATATTAGATCTTCTATGTCTCTTTATGAGATTTTGCCTTATTTTACCTCCTTTATTTTTACTTTATTTTGCCTCCTTTCCCCCCTCCCCCTTTTTCTTTATCAGTATGGTATCCCTTCCACCTCTAATTTCTTTTCCATTATTATCAAAGAAAAATCAAATTATACTGCCATTCTTTAAAGGATACCTATAGCAGAAATATAGTTCTCAAGAGTTTTCCTTTTTACCTTTTTATGTTTCTCTTAAGTTCTCTATTTGGAGGTCAAATTTTTTGTTCAGATCAGGTCTTTTCATTAGAAATAGGTGAAATTCTCCTGTATCATTGAATGACCATCTTCTTCCCTGGAAGATGATGCTCATTCTAGCTGGGTAACTTATTCTTGGCTGTAATCCAAGTTCTTTTGCCTTTCGGAATATCTGGTTCCAGGCCCTTCGATCCTTCAATGTGGAAGCTGACAGATCCTGTGTAATTCTAATGACAGTTCCTCGGTATTTGAACTGTTTCTTTCTAGCTGCTTGCAATATCTTTTCCTTGGTGCGATAGTCCTGAAATTTGGCCACGATATTCCTTGGGGTTTTAATTTTGGGGTCTCTTTCTGGAGGTGATCGGTGAATTCTTTCAATGCCAATTTTGCCTTCTGATTCTAAAACATCAGGGCAATTCTCTTTCATGATTTCCTGGAAGATAGCATCCAGGTTCTTTTTTTCATAGTGGCTTTCAGGGAGTCCGATAATCCTTAAATTGTCTCTCCTGGATCTGTTTTCCAAGTCAGTTGTTTTTCCTAGGAGATATTTCATATTTTCTTCTATTTTTTCATTTTTTTGTTTTTGTTTAACTGATTCTTGAAGTCTTATTGAGTCATTCATTTCAATTTGTTCAATTTTAATTTTTAAAGTATTATTTCCTTCAGTTATCTTTTTTAGCTCCTTTTGTAGATGGCCAATTGAATTTCTTGATTCAATACATTCTTTTTCCATTTTGCCAGTTTTATTTTTCAGTGAATTGTTGTCTTTTTCCAATTCACAAATTTTGTTTTTCAGTTCACCATTTTTATTTTCCAGTGAATTGTTGATTTTTTCCAATTCACCAATTTTGTTTTTCAGTGAACTGTTTTCTTTTTCCAATTCACCAGTCCTATTTTCCAGTTTTTGATATTTCTGTTGCTCTGATCTCAATTTATTTCCCCATTCTTCTTCTAGCTCTCTTTTGAGATTCTTAATACAATCATCCAGGTAAGCCTTCTGAAAGGGAGACCAACTTAAGTCTGCCTTTGTGGCTTCATCTGGGATTGTTTTCATAATGTCAGGATCTGGGGACTGTTCTATTTTTTCTCTGTAAAAGCTTTCTATGGTGGGAGCTCTCTTCTGCTTCTTGCTCATGATTTAAAGTTGGGATATTGGTCAAAAGCCGAGAAAACTGCAACAATTTGTATTTGCCCTGGGGCAGTTTGCCGAGTTGACTTCTGGTCTGAGGCTGGTCGGGCTAGATTCACACTAGGACCACGTTTTCAGCTGTTCTCGATCCACCCTTTTCCAAAGGCAGATCTGCCAAAGCACCTGCCTGCAAGCAGAGCAAAGTAACCCAGGCGTCTCCCAGGGGCTTCGTGGGTGCCCAAAATCCACCCCTCTATTGCAGCCCTGACTTCCGCCCTGGCTGGAGTCTGATCTGGACCAGTGGCCGATTTCCCCTGAGGCTAACCTTCTCCGGAGTTCTTTCAAGGTAGATCTTTGATAGAAGTGTATTGTAGTCCAAATGCTTGGCGGGGCCCTCACTCAGAAACCAGTTGGAAGGCTTACTTTGTCTGGGTTTGAGGGAATGTCCCAGGAGTTCACAGAGAAAGCTGTCCGCAGTTCGCCATCTTGGCTCCGCCCCTCTAGTAGTTTTTTAGTTGAGTCTTTAGGGTTCTCTACATATATCATCATGTCATCTGCAAAGAGTGATAATTTGGTTTCCTCATGACCTATGCTAATCCCTTTAATGTCTTTTTGTCTTATTGCCAAGGCTAGCATTTCTAATACAATATTAAACAGTAATGGTGATAGTGGGCAAACTTGTTTCACCCCTGATCTTATTGGGAATGGTTCCAGTTTATTTCCTGCCATCTTATTTACCCTAGCTTATGCTTTTCTCTTTCTTATCCCCTTTCCCTCCTCCCTACTATTTTGCTTTTGAAAACCACTTCCCTCAAACAATCCTTCCCCTTTAGAGCCCCACCCACCCCTTTTTTCCCCCCTTTCCCTCCTGTTTCCTTATAAGTACGTCTATTATTCCCTCTGAGCCAAATCTGATGAGATGGAGATTAACTCAATTCTCATTCCCCTCCCTTTTCTCCCCTCAATCATTATAGGTTTTCTTTGCCTCTACATGTGATGTAATTTCCCTTATTTTACCTCCTTTTCCTCTTCTTCCAGTGTTATCCCTTTTCTACCTGTAATTTCTTTTTCAGTTTATCATATCATAATAATCATAAAATCACAATAAACATATAATAATAATCATAAAATCACAGTAATCATATGATAATAATCATAAAATCACAGTAATCATATCATAATCATAATGTAATAATAGATTCGTAAAATCATCCCTCATTCTATAAGTATCTATAACATAAATATAGTTCTCAAGAGTTATTTTTTCTTGTTACCTTTTTGTGTTTCTCTTGTGTTCTGTGTTTGTAGATCAAATTTTTTGTTCAGTTCTGGTCTTTTCAGTAGAAATAGGTGAAACTCTCCTATATCATTGAATGACCATCTTCTTCCCTGGATAATAATGCTCATTCTAGCTGGGTAACTTATTCTTGGCTGTAATACAAGTTCCTTTGCCCTTCGGAATATCTGATTCCAGGCCCTTCGATCCTTCAAAGTAGAAGCTGCTAGGTCCTGTGTGATCCTAATTGTAGCTCCCCGATATTTAAATTGTTTCTTTCTGGCTTCTCATAATATCTTTTCCTTGGTATGATAGTTCTGGAATTTAGCCACGATATTTCTGGGGGACTTAATTTTTGGGTTTCTTTCAGGAGGTGATCGGTGGATTGTTTCAAGGAGTATTTTGCCTTCTGGGTGTAAAATATCAGGGCAGTTTTCTTTTATGATTTCCTGGAATATAGTGTCCAGGTTCTTTTTTTCATCATGGCTTTCAGGAAACCCTGTAATCCTTAGATTGTCTCTCCTAGATCTATTTTCCAGGTCAGTTGATATTCCTAGGAGATATTTCATGTTTTTCTCTATCTTTTCATTTTTTTGTTTTTGTTCAACTGATTCTTGAATTCTTGATGAGTCATTCATTTCCAATGTTCGATTCTAATTTTTAATGTCTTATTTTCTTCAGTTACTGTTTTTAGTTCCTTTTGCAATTGACCAATTACATTTTTTTGTTCATTGCATTCTTTTTCCATTTTTTCTATTTTGTTTTGCAGTGATCTCATTTCATTTCCCCATGTTTCTTCTAACTCTCTTTTAAGATTTTTTATGCAATCTTCAAAGAAAGCCTTGTGATATGGAGACCAATTTATGTCTCTGTTTGGGGCTTTTTCTGGAATTGCTTTACCTTTAGGGGCCTCAGGATTTGAGGTCTGTTCTTCCCTCTCTCCATAAAAGTTGTCTATGGTGAGAGCTCTTTTTGGTTTTTTATTCATTTTTTTAAAGGTGTGAGGTCTGTTTAGGGCAAAGGTGGGACAGCTGCTTTAATTTGCCCTGGGGCTGATTGAATTATGTCAGGGCTGGGCAGCTCCGCTGATTGAATTATTTCTGGTGCTTATCAGACCTGTTGTTTGATTGATCGCTTTAAGGTGCTGTGTAATGGCAGCTAGTTACGATGCTCATCAGGGGTTCAGTGGTTCACAATCTATCCCCCTCAAAAGGCAGACCCTCCAAACCACCTGCCCACAATCAGGACAAATTGTTCCAAGAGGCCCGCAGAAGACTCCCAGGTGTGTGAAAAGCACAACGCTCCCACTCCTGTTCTGACTCCTGTTCCAGCTCCCTGCTCCAGCTCCCTGCCCCAGTCTCCCTGCGCTGCAGTCTGATTTCAGTAGGCCACCCCCCTGCCCAATTAAAACAGACCTGTTTTGAGGTTCTTCCAGAGTATCTTCTTCTAGAATCATGTTGTTCTCCAGATATTGTGGATTTTTTTGCTTCAGAATCAGTCTAGAGGCTTCATATGTTGTTGGTTTGAGGGGAGGTTAGAGGAGGTTACAGGGACTCCTGTCTGATCTCCACCACCATGGCTCCATCCCCGGAAGGAAGTCCATTTCTAATCTTTTCACCAAGAATGCTTGGAAAGAACTCTATTTCACTGACTATCCATTTTCCTCTGAAGGATTATACTCAGTTTTTCTGAAGAGTTGATTCTTGGTTGTAATCTGAGCTCTTTTTCATTCTATAATATCATATTGCAAGATGTCCAAAACCCCAAAGTTTCCAAACTTCCCCCCCCAAAAAAAAGAGTGACAGTAATCTTATATTGATAAAAGCTATAACAACATAATGGAAGATTATGGAAAGAAAACTAAATTTAACAATTGTAATCTAGAGTGTAAATAGATTGAATTCATCTATAGAAAGAGTTGTAGCATGAAGAAAAGCAAAAAAATGATTGTGTGTAGAGAACTCACATAAAACATAGAGACATATATAGATTGGAAATCAGAAGCTAAAATAAAATTACTATTTTCCACCTGAATTCAAAATTAAAAAGATTTTTACTGATGATTAAATATAAGGTATCTAAACAAGATAACTAGATTATGTTTAAAAATTCATAGTCAATGAAACAGTAACAATATTAAGTACGCATGAAACAAACAGCATTGGAAACATTTACTTAAAAGAAAAGTTGACAGAAATGTCAAAATAGATCACATCATTACATGGAAGGGGTGTTTGATGTAATGTTCAAACTGCTGATTTGTAACATGGGATAAATGAGATTGGAGAGGTCAAAGGTAGGTAAGTCTCAGAGAAGGATTTGAACCCCAAATCTTATTGAACTAACTATTCTTGTTACTACATTCCAGTATTTACCAGAAAGCATTGATAGATGTGGATTTGAATAGTCTTATGTATACTTTAAATAGAGGTATTTCAAAGTGAGGAGATTATAAGCTTTAATAGAATATTGGGGGAAAACTCTATTTAATTGATTGGATGAAGATCAGAAAGTTATTGTTATTCTTTGTTTCTTATCAGGTATGCTCTTACTAAAATACATCATGTGTTAAGACTTAAAGAACTCATAAATAGAGGCCCAAAGAAAAAACCAATTAAATGTGCCCTTTACCAGAAATAAGATAATAATGATAGAGTATAAACAAAAGAAGAGAAAAACTTATTCAAAACAATCTCTCATATAATGAATGTCAGCCAAAAAAATCACAAAAGTAGAAAAATAAAAAATAATGAAAATAGCAATGAAACATTGATATTTATGGGATATAAATAAAGATCTCAAAAGCAAATTTATATGTTTGAACATTTATAGCAAAAGTGGAGGAAAAGACAAACTAATACACTAAGCCACAATTTATACAAATTAGGAAATACATAAATTAGAAAAGCTCAAATTAAGAGGTCTAAAACATGCTTAAAAGGAAATGATAAAATTAATGACATACACAGAAAAGAAAAATTTTCAAAATAACTGAACAAATGAAAATAAAGAGATCAGTTTTAAGGCCTATAATATAAACTGTTAGCTATATTACTTTTATTTTATTTTATTTTATTTCTTTTTTTTATTTTTTTAAGTGCTATATTACTTTTAAATAAAAGAATGGAGTCACATTGGCAAAAATAAAAAAAATGAAGGTAGAAATATCAAATGTAAATATAATAAAGGAAAATTATCATAGAGTACTATACTCAGGCCTTTGACAATATGATGGAAAATATGAATGGCATGCATAAAAAGCATAGGCTCTTCCTCTCCTCTTATGGAGAGACATACAGACAGACAGATAGACACACACACACACACAAACACAGAGAGAAAAAAAGAGAGATCCCTAACAAGAAAGGAAAATAACTGAATGAGCTATAAATGAGCTATCATATGGTAGAAACGGCAGGAAAAAAATATAATTGGAGCACTATAAGGAGTCACAAGTGAAATCTATCAAGCAGGTAAAGAACAATTAATTTCCATACTAAATACAATGTTTTCAAAATAAATAAAATTAGCATGCTACCAAATCCCACTTTGCAGAAACATGATCCTGAAACAAAAATCAATAAGTATAACATAAAAATTTTAACTGGGGACCAATGTCATTGATGAATATTACAAAAATTGAATAATATGCCATCAGAAATAATATAAAAATACACACAAAATTATTCAATACAAACAAGTTCAATTTATACTGGTAATTCAAAGATAGTTTAACAGTAGAAAAGTTACTACCATAATTAGTCACACTGAAAAAGCAAATTAAAACTACATTAGTGTATTTGGCCACAGATAATGGGGAATCCTGGGCAAGGTATAAAACCCTTTACTCCAGTAAAAGGAGTCTTGTTTGGTTCCTCATCCCACCTAGGGGTATCTCAGCCTTCCTGAGAAGTTAGGGGATATTACAACCTGTGTTATAATTAAAGCAGAGTTATACTGAAGTGACAAGGAAACATTTGCGTACAATAGCAAACTGTTCATGTGGTTCAACAGCCACAGGTCCTGTAGTTAGCACATGTACAATGCACTATAGTTCAGATATTGAATAAATGTATATAGTTGATTCAACTTCCCCAATCAGGAGAAAATGTATATCTATTATCATCATGATATACATTATTTAATTTGATGCCAAAAATGAATTTGAGGCATTTTGGGAATTTCGCGTCTCTAAATCTTAATGCAATCTCTTTTGAATAAACATCTGTTCCCTTTCTAGATAATTATTAACTTAGAAGCTCAGAAAAAATAATAGTATTACAATGATGCTTCCTGAAAATGACTTATTTATGTGAGAAAATGCAAACACAGCTGAATGACTTCTCCAAGATTCTCTGAGGTTCCTGGACATTCTCTTCTAGGTAAAGACTCACATTGAGCCATGTCTCACACCATGCTGGCACCAGACATAATCAAAGCTCCATTGCAGGTGCATTTGCTGACCTTATATCTGTGCTATATGAAAAACTCTACCCTATCACATACTTGCTATACCCCTGCCAAATTCTATCATCCCTCCATTCCCCTAAAGAAAGAGTTAGGGTGATTTTGGGGAAAAAATATTGGCAAGAATACTAAAGGATTATTTAAGGAGAGAATCTAAATATAATTTTAAAAATAATATTTTATTTTCCCATGTAAAAACAATTTTAACATCCGTTTTTTATTAAACCTTTTTATTTTTCAAAACATATGCAAAACATATGCAACATTAATCCTTGCATAACCTTGTGTTCCAATTTCCTTCCCCTTCCTCCACTCTTTCCCCTAGGTGGCAAATAGTCCAATATTTGTTAAACATGGTAGAAGTATATGTTAAATTCAATATATGCATACATATTTATACAATTATCTTGTGGCACAAGAAAATCAAATCAAACCAGAAAAAAAATAAGAAAGAAAATAAGATGCAACCAAACAACAACAAAAAGAGTGGAAATTCTATGCTGTGAACCATACTCAGTTCTGACAGTCCTCTCTCTGGGTGTAGATGGTTTTCTTCAACACAACACCAGTGAAACTGATCTGAATCATCTCATTGTTGAAAAGATCCACATCCATCAGAATTGATTTTCAAATAATCTTCTTGTTGCCATGTACAATGATCACCTGGTTCTGCTCATTTCACTTGGCATCAGTTCATGTAAGTCTCTCCAGGCCTCTCTGAGACCATCCTGCTGATCATTTCTTACAGAACAATAATATTCCATAACATTCATATACCATAACTTATTCAGCCATTCTCCAATTGATGGACATCCATTCAGTTTCCACTTTCTTGCCACTGCAGAAAGGGTTGCCACAAATATTTTTGCATATGTGGGTCCCCTTTCCTCCTTTAAGATTTCTTTGGGATATAAGGCCAGTACAAACACTGCTGGATCAAAGGATGTGCACAGTTTAATAGCTCTTTGGCCATAGTTCCAAATTGCTCTCCAGAGTGATTGGATCCTTCCATAATTCCACCAACAATGTACGTGTAATACTTTTCCCATGTCCCCTCCAACATTTGTCATTATCTTTTTCTGTCATTTTAGCCAATCTGAGAGGTGTGTAGTAACATTCTTTTTTTTAAAAAAAAGTTTTGAGTTCCAACTTCTATCCCTCCTCTCCTCCCTCTCTTCACCCTCTTAAAGGGTAAGCAATCTGAAAGAGGTTATGCATGTTTAATCATGTAAAGCATTTTCATATTAGTCATTTTGTGGAAGAAAATTTAAACAAAGAAGGAAGTGAAATAGTATGTTTTGGTCCATACTGAAATATCATCAGTTCTTTCTCTAGAGGCAGATAGCATTTTTTCATCAGGAGTCCTTTAAGATCATTTTGGATCATTGTACTACTGAGAATAGCTAAATTACTCACAGTTGTTCATTGTGCAATATGGTTGTTAATGTGCACCATTGTTGTGCTCACTTTCTTTTTTCCTATGACTTCAGATAACTGATATTTTATGTGACAACTACCAGTTCATCAATTAGGGAATGACTTGTATTTTAACAAATTTTACCCAGTTCTTTATATATTTGAGGGGAAAAAAGTCTTTATCAAACACTTGCTGTGAGGGGCAGAGCCAAGATGGCAGAGTGAAAACACAATTCTCTGTGTCCTCCTCTGACCTTCTCTCAAACCAACATCAGATTAAGCCCCTGAACTGATTTTTAAGTCAAAGAACCCACAAATATTTGGACTACAAAACATTCTTTGCAGAAGGTATCTTGGAAAAGCTCCACAGCAGGTCTGTTTCAATCAGGCAGGGACTCGGTCGGGGGCTTGGGCAGTTCACCACATTCAGGATCAGCTCCGGGAGACAGGGCAGGAAACTGGGCGAGAATCAACATGACAAATTCTAAACACCTGGTAAGTCTATCTGAGGCTCTTGGGACACTCAGCCCTGATTGCAGGCAGGTGCTTTGGCAGATCTGTCTTTTGTAAAAGATATATTGTAACCCATTGCAAACACTGGTCCTAGCTCAGAGAGCCCTGCACTGGAAGTTAATTAACTGAATTGCCCCAGGGCAAATTACCACAGCTGCTGCTTCTCTGCTTTAAACAGACCCCATGCTTTTAAAAAAAAATGAGTAAGAAATAGAAAAGAGCTCTCACCATAGACAGCTTTTATGGAGACAAAGAAGGGCAGACTCCAGATCCTGAGGTTCCGAAAGCAACTACAGTGGAAGCCACAAAGGCAGTCATGAGCTGGTCCACCTTTTACAATGCTTTCCTGGAAGACTGCATAAAGAATCTCAAAAATGAGCTAGATGATAAATGGGGAAATGAATTGAGATAAGTGCAAGAAGGATATAATGCCCTCCAAAAGAGATATGATAAAGACACCAATTTACTGGAAAACAAAACTGGTGAAATGGAAAAAGACAACAATGCACTAAAAAACAAAATTGGTGAAGGGAAAAAAGTATGCAATGAACAAATTGGCCAGTTACAAAAGAAGCTAAAAAAGGTAACTGAAGAAAATAATATATTAAAAATTAGAATTGAAGTAATGGAAGTGAATGACTCAATAAGACTTCAAGAATCAATCAAATAAAAACCAAAAAAATGAAAAAATAGAAGAAAATGTGAAATATCTCCTAGGAAAAACAACTGACTTGGAAAATAGATCTAGGAAAGACAATCTAAGGATTATTGGACTTCCTGAAAGCCATGATGAAAAAAAAGAATCTAAACACTATCTTCCAGGAAATCTTGAAAAAAAAAACTGCCCTGATGTTTTAGAATTCAAAAGACAAAATCACCATTGAAAGAATTCACCCATCACCTCTTGAAAGAGAACCCAAAATTAAATCCCCAAGGAATACGTGGCTAAATTTCAGGACTATTGCACCAAGGAAAAGATATTGCTAGCATCTAGAAAGAATTCAAATACCGAGGAACTGTAATTAGAATCACACAAAATCTGTCAGCCTCCACTTTGAAGGATCAAAGGGCTTGGAACCAGATATTCTGAAAGGCAAAAGTACTTGGATTACAGCCAAGAATAATTTATCCAGCTAGAATGAGCATGATCTTCCAGGGAAGAAGATAGACAGTTAATGATATAGGTGAATTTCACCTATTTCTAATGAAAAGACCAGATCTAAACAAAACATTTGACCTCCAAACACAGAACTCAAGAGAAGCATAAAAAGATGAAAAGGAAGGGACTCTTGAGAACTTTATTTCTACTATGGGTATACTTAAAGAATGGGGGTATAATTTGATATTACTTTGATAATATGAAAAAGAAACTAGAGGTGGAAAGGCTATCATACTGGGAAAAAGAGGGAAAGGGTGGTAAAATAAGGTTTAAAAAAGGAGGTAAAAATAAGGTAAAATATCATGAAGAGGCAAAGAAAACCTAATATAATTGAAAGAAAGAAGGGAGGGGGATGAGCATTGTGTAAATCTTACTCTCATCAGATTGGGCTCTAAAAGAGTATATCAGACACATTTGGTTTCACAGAGAAACTTGTCCTTCCTTATAGGGAAGTGGAAGGGAAAGGAGTAAAAGAAAGGGATAGATTAATAGAAGGGAAAAATAAAAGAATCAGGGGAAAGGAGTAAAAAAGGGGGAGGGGCTCTAAAGAAGGAGGACTGTTTGGGGAAGGTGGTCACCAAAAACAAAATACTGGGGAGGGGGGAAGAAAGAAAGGGGAAAGGAAAGAGAAAAATATAACTTGGATAAATAAGATAACAGGAAAGACAGAATTAGTTATTTTAACTGTGAATATGAATGGGATGAACTCTCCCATAAAGTGGAAGCAGATAGCAGACTGGATTAAAAACCAGAATTCAACAATATGT
>JAJPUD010033149.1:0-11517 GCA_023553655.1 Myrmecobius fasciatus
GACATTCAGTTTGAAATATCCTACAGGTAAATTGGTGATCTGTGAATAGAACACAGGAGAGAGACTAGCTCTGGATAACTAGATCTGGGACTCATCTGTAGAGCAATCATTGAACCCGTGGGAGCTGACAAGATCACCAAGTGAGAAAGAATAGAGAGAAGCCTAGGACAGGCCTTGGGAGAAGCCTAGGACAGTTAGTGCTTACGTCAAGGAAGAAAATCTGGCAAAAGAGACTGAAAAGGATTGGGCAGACGGGGCGGAGAACCCAGAGAGAGCAGACTTGGGCAAACCCAAGGAGAGAATATTCAGGGGGAGGAGATGGGTCAGCATGTCAGGAAGGAGGAGGCCATTAGCTGGGGCACATTAGCAACTTTGGGTAGAACAGTTTTGAGTAAAAACGTTGGAGCCAGAATACAAACCAAAATAACAACTACAAAAAGAATGAGAGACCAAAGTGGAGAAACTGATTATCCATCAACTAAAATGTGTTTATCAAGCATCTACAGTGTGCCAGGCACTTTGTGAAGAGCCTGGAATGTAGAAAAACAAAAATATAGTCCCTGCTCTTAAGGAGCATGCGTTCTAAAGGAGGAAACCACACAGAACTATGAACATACAAGGTAAAGCCAGAGTAAATGGGAAGGAATTTAAGAAGGGAGTTTGTAGCAGTGACTGGGAAAGAGCTCTTTTACAATGGCTTCTGGCTTAGACCTCTTGAGTTTGAGTTGCTTATGGATCATCCATTCAAAATGCTGGGGTAGAGAGAAAGACTGAGCTCAGCACAGAAGTTGCTCAGAATGGAGGTGGAATGTCCTACAGCTACCAGAATGGAATTGGTGGATCATTTCTTTCACTTATTCCTGCCAGCCCACTGGGGAAGGTCCTCATGGCTGCTCTCTTCTGGCAAGTCAGGCTGTAAAGCTCTGGAAGGCAAAGGGGCTTGCCGTGCATCCCACCAGAAGGCACTAGCCAGACTGCCCTTGGATTCTTTTCTCTCATCCACATCTAAGCGAGGCTGCCTTTTCCATGATGGTTTCTCATTAAGTAGTCAGTTTGTTGAACCGGCTCTCCAGCTCATTTGCCATTTTGTCGGTCAGAGACGGGAAGGAGCCTCAGGCTTTGGTGACTGTTGGTCTGTGGGGAGGAGAACTTGACATTTAAATGGAATCAATTATTAATGCTGATGATCATTCTCACCTGCGGGGGCCTTCTATATATGTTCTGTTAATAAAAGAGTACCACTGTCCTGTAGCTTAGGGTGGGGAGTAGATCTGAAAGCTGAAAGTATTATGTAAATGCTGAATCTAATCTAACTGGTTTTAATGAGCATTTCATGGCCTCCCATAACTTCTATGTGAAGAGTTCAGAATTTAGATGGGATAGTATTATGAGACTGAACCCAACCGCAGCCCTTCCCAAGGCAGTGAAAGTCTGATGCCAAGTGCAAAGGCTTACCGTGAGGCAGTGGGCAGCCCTGGAATGGGTGAAGGTCCGCTCTGACCAGATCCAGAATGTGCCAGGATGCTAAGGGGACACTCACTTCTCTGGGAAAGTGTTGTGACTTAGAGCCATGGTCTACAGTCTAGCAAGCATCCACTCGACCGTGTCCCCAGGAGCCCAAAAGGCTCTCTGGCTGTTTCTGTCACTGACCCTGGTGTGAAATTCAACCTTGCTGGGGGGCAGGCAGACACAGTGATTTGGGAGGTTAGCTTGCTGAGAACAATTGTACAGATGTTTTGATTCCTAATAGTGGATCTTGATCAATTATATTGAGCCACCATGGTCCAGGAAATAGACCGTAGCTCTGTCATCAGTCTGCAGAATTACATAGGCCAATTGCTTTTTCTCTGTCTGCTTCAGTTTCATTCTCTATCCTTTATCTGATTGATAAAGGATACTGTGAGAATGAATATAAGAATGTTCTTGTTAATGCTATAGAAACCCTATCTGGCTCTTTCTTGAGTCAGGTAGGGACTCTAATAAAGAGTGATAAGAAGGAAAAGCTTTTTTAAAAAAAAAAAAAAGGAAAGAAAAGGTAGATTAAAAGTTTAGGTAACAATGTAAATGGCAGTAATGGAAATGAACATCTCTATTTGGTATTTGGTAAGGCCCAAGAGAGCAGAAAAGAAGCAGTTACTGGGCTGTTTAGAGTAATAGCCGGTCTGGTCTGTCAGCAGATCTCCATCTCTTCCTTGCAGGGCAAAGCCCACAGTCTGAAGCCAAGTACAAAGGAGAAAGCAGTGGGCAGTCCCATTCGTCCTTTTGAAGATGTGAGCCAGCGTGTCTACCTCTACGAGGGACTCCTAGGTGAGTGGGGGTAGAGCTGCCCTGGGCAGGCCAGGCTCAGACAGGCTAGTTAGGGCTAAGGGTGAGCAGGCGCTGAGGCCGTCCAAACTCATCAGTTCCCGGTACAGTCACCCAGGTCTCACATGACCTATGGTGACCCACAGCGATCGTCCGTTTGGAGACAAACGGTTTGCTGGGGTAGGAAGGAATGAGCCATGAGTGATCCTGCATGAATGTGCTAGACTTTGGTGCTTGTCAACATCCTGTTTATCTTTCTTTTCCTGTATTCCCTCCTTTGCTGCCATGACCCTTCCTGCTAATAACTTGGTAGGAAGGGACAAAGGATCCATGTGGGACCAGTTAGAGGATGCAGCTATGGAGACCTTCTCTATGAGTAACCACCTTTCCTTGTGTTCTCTGTCTTTCCCACTTTCCTGGGAGGGGTTGGCCTCATTGAAAGGCAGCTGGGGCAGGTGGCAGCCATGCTGTAGAGTGGGGGTAGAGTCCTATGCTCCTTCCTGGGGGTTTGAGGTGGCTCCCTTCCTGTGGCTGAGAGCCGCACCCAAATGGCTCACTGGATCGATCTCCTGAGCATCTTCTCTGGTATTCAGGTAAAGAACGTTCTACCCTGTGGGACCAGATGCAGTTCTGGGAAGATGCCTTCCTGGATGCTGTGATGTTGGAGAGAGAAGGCATGGGCATGGATCAGGGACCCCAGGAAATGATCGACAGGTACAGTCCACAGTTTGGACCATACGAACCCAGATTCTTCTGCTTCCTACCGTGCTACTGCCAGACTGACTTGATTCTTTTTCCATGGGCAGGTACCTGTCCCTGGGAGAACATGACCGGAAGCGCCTGGAGGATGATGAAGATAGATTGCTGGCCACACTCTTGAACAATCTCATCTCCTATATGCTTCTGATGAAGGTAATGAAAGCTGTGCAATCTGGTCCACTTGAGCCTTGTCACTGCTGCTACTGGAAGGGCTGCACTGAGTCCAACTGCAGCCGTGTCCAAAGGCTTACTCTGAGGCAGTGGGCAGCCCTGGAATGGGTGAAGGTCCGCGCTGACCAGATCCGGAATGTGCCAGGATGCTAAGGGGACACTCACTTCTCTGGGAAAGTGTTGTGACTTAGAGCCATAGTCTTGCCAAAGCTGGCTTGCTTCCAATTACTCTGGCAAAAAGGCACCATGCTGTTACTTAAGGGGATCTTTGCCACCGTTCCTTTCTTGATTCCAGGGATATACTCTCTCCACAGTCCTCTTTTCCCTCCGAGAGAACAGAACCTTTGGTTGGGGACTGCTCTCTGCCAATAAGGTCTAACTTTGGCTTCCTAGGTGAACAAGAATGACATCCGGAAGAAGGTGAGACGCCTGATGGGGAAATCTCATATTGGGCTTGTTTATGGCCAGCAGATAAATGAAGTGTTGGATCAGTTGGCCAGCCTGGTGAGTCCACATGCACTACCCTTCGGTCTCTTCTCCATCCTATTTAAGAAAGGCAGATAGTCCTAGGGGATGTAGGGAAGAGACCAGAGCCGGGCCCCTTGAGCCTGGTGATGCATAAAACCCCTAGGAGAACAAGGGAAATCGACTATGTTGGAATACAGATGTCAGAAGATGAAAAAAGACGAGCACAGCTCATGAGCTCCAGGTTAAGACTGCCTGCTCCTGAGAGCCCGTCTCTTGGTTTGTTCCCCTATGAGAGCCTGGTCATCCCGCTGGGCTCTAGTGGAACTAGTGGATTCTGATTTGGAGCACTGGCCAGAAGGCCTTACTGAGCCCATGAGCATAAGTCTTGTCAGATAGTACAAACTCTTTTATCTTTGAGATGTCCCTTGGGGAGGGAATGGTTCCTGAGAGCTAAGACCAGAGCTAATAGTGAGATCATGCTCAATAGAGGCCCGTTCTTAGCCCCAGTATTGACCAGCCCCAGTACTTAAGTCCAGAGTCTTTGACTGGGATCAAGGAGAGTCCCTAAAAGGTGTCTCCTCCCCTAGAATGGGCGGGACGTGTCTCTGCAGCCGAGCGGCAGCCGTCACATCAAGAAACAGACATTTGTGGTGCATGCGGGGACGGACACCAGTGGGGATATCTTCTTCATGGAGGTGGGTGTCAGCTGGAAACGGGGAGAAGAAATAGAATTCTTCCAGCTGAGAAAGCAGAGGACATTTGTCCGTGTGGTCATAGGATTACAGGAGACTAGAGCTAGAGCGGAAGTGCTCTCTTTCAAAATCACTTGGCTCTTGGACCAAGTAACAGTGGGAAGGTGACCAGTGATTTCTTACCATAGGCTGACTTCTCTGGAATTAAAAAACATATGTTTGCTTAGTGATTTTAGTATCCATTTATTGGCCCAAAGCTCACTGGCTATAGCCAATAGCAGCAGGTGCCATTCCTGTACCCTGAGCTAAAGACTCATCGCACTGGCGTCTTTAAACATCTGAACTACGTCCTAGTGCCCCGAGCATCTCTTTGCTTCCTCTCAGGCCCGGTGGCTTATTGCTCTGTTAAGTGATCATGGCATAAAGGACAGGGTGGTCCTATCTGTTTTCCAGGCTGTGAAACATGATATTTGGCTTAAAATCATAGCCAAGACATTTAACTTATGTCAAATTACTTGCTGTCTTGGAGGTACTTACAAAAACAAATGTTGAAAACTGCAAGGTAAAATACTACTGAATTTTAAAAAAATAGTCCTATAAGATAAAAAAAAAACCCAAAACCCAGCCAAGCTGTACTAGAATTTAGGAGCTTCCAGTTCTGTGAGCTGCTGTGACCTTCTCCCTTTCATGGCCATGTATCTCCACGGGGTTCCTGGAATCCACAATAAACTCTCTTAAATATTAAAATTCTCTTTACCGGGCCTTAGGTGTCTTTGCTTTAGAACAATTAGTATTTCTACTCCCTTTTCCTGAGCAAAGTACTTAGAAGCCACTTACAGAAATGATTTATTTTCTCTAAAATGTGTTCAACTTTGCAGCAGTCATAGGCAGGATGTATTTGTTAAATGGAACAATACCAGGGGACTAAGGGACTGAAGTTTATTCAGAAGTGACTAGGATGTAAAAACAAAAGGCCTTCCTCGAATTAAAAAGAGGGAAAATTGGCAGAAGCCCCTAGAGGTGCCTTGGTGCATTGGTCGGTGCTGAGATGGGGATTCTCACCTCCGGCCAGCTGTCCCCAGGCGGGGAGAAGTATCTGCTCCCCAAGGACATCAGAAATGGAAGGGCCAGGCGGCCCTCGTGTCCTTCCCATCCCACCGGGTGCTTGCTTGTTTGAGAGGGAGCGGCCTCTCTCTGTGACTCCCTTTCCTCCTGCAGGCCTCTGAGGAGGCGAGGATGTGGCGGCTTGGGGCTGCCGGGACCTGGCCAGGAGCCCCGGCGGGGGGTTTCGGGGGGCCGCTGAGCCTGCGTGTGTCCCCTGCAGGTGTGCGACGACTGCGTGGTCTTGCGCAGCAGCATCGGGACGGTGTCTGAGCGCTGGTGGTATGAGAAGCTCATCAACATGACCTACTGCCCCAAGACCAAGGTGCTGTGTCTGTGGAGACGGAACGGGCCCGAGACCCAGCTGAACAAGTTCTACACCAAGAAGGTGCGGCCGCGTCCTCTGCCCTGGGCTGGGGGGTGCCCTTACATGGCTCAGACGGGGGGCCGTTAGGGACCGGGCTTTGACCTAAACCCCCCCCCCATGTGCCACAGTGTCGGGAGCTATACTACTGCGTGAAGGACAGCATGGAGCGAGCTGCGGCTCGACAGCACAGCGCCAAGCCAGGTGAGAGCCCCCCCTCCCCGGCCCCTCTCGGAGGCGGTGCCTTTGGGGGGGGGGGCAGAATGCCCACAGGGAGCTCCCCGGGGTCTGACAGCCTCCTTCCTCAATACAGGTCCCGAGCTGGGCGGTGAGTTCCCAGTGCAGGACATGAGGACAGGCGAGGGTGGCTTGCTTCAGGTTACGCTGGAGGGCATCAACCTTAAGTTCATGCATAGCCAGGTAGGTTGGCAGGAGCAGCAGGAGGCCCTGCAGCCCACTCCTTGTGTGCGGGGCAGGGCCCCCAGGGCCACCCCAGGGAAGAGAGAGAGAAAGAGAGAGGGACAGCTGGTGCCCATGACGGGCCTGGGCAGTGGGCAGTGGCCCTTCCCAGCCGCAGGCAGCCAGAGGGAGCAGGAGATCGGGCCGGGCTCCCGAGGGCAGTGTGAGGGGGAGCGTCTCCCTCGACCCCTCTTTGTGTCCCTCCCACCCCCGCTCTTGGGGCTTTTCTTTGCTTGTGCGGTCTGTTCTGTGAGCGTGGCCCGGCCCGTCTCTCCGTGTGTGAAGCTGGCGTTTGTCCTCTGCACTGGGGGGTCCTCACCTCTCCTCCCCCGCAGATGCTTCCCCTCCCCTGCTCCTTTCCCTTCCTGGTCCCTGACTCGGCAGGCCCTCCGGACACAGCGGCCCCCTCCGCCTCTCCCCGTGTGCTTCCGTTATAGGACCCACGACTTCTTCCTCTCGGTCTTTTTTAACACCGTGTTCCTTTTCCTTAAGCTAATTCCATCCTGCAGCCAGCGCCTCCTCCTGGGCCCCTTTCAGCTGTCTCTTCAGCCAGGTGGCTTCCCTCCCCTCTCCCTGCTGTGCTCACGCCTCTCCCCAGTCCTGAGCCATAACTGCCCCGAGCGGGCAGGGGATGCCCAGTGAAGGTGACCCTGCCCTAGGACCGGGACCTTCTCTCTGCTCCCCGCCTTTCACCGCTGCTGATTTCAGTGGCACCCTCTGGGCAGTGGGGGTGCCCAACTAGCTCCCCAAGTGCCTTTGCACTGTGGGGCTTGGGGGGAGTCTGTCTAGGGAGCTGACCTCAGGGCTTCGCGTAGCCAGGACGCTTCCAGGGCCTTCTGGGAAAAGAGCGCCCGTGCCCTCGGGATGCCCCTTCCAGCCCGATGAGGCTTGGCCGTCCCATCCCATCACGGTCTCCCGCCCATCCTCTTGGGCCCCAGAAATATGACCGCCCCCACTGGATGTCTGCACATTAGCCTCCACACCGCCCCAGAGAGAAGGGGCTTCGAGCCCCGGCTCCTGTCCTCGTGGCCCCCCCTTCCTCTTCCACCCCATCAGCGGAGGCGGTGCGGGCCTCAGGAAGCTGCGCCCTAAAGTTCTGGCCCCAGTCAGCAGCTCCTGCTCCCAAGGGGCGCCTCTCGCCCGCCCAGCCCGCTCCGCTCTGAGGGAGCCTCCCCCGTGCCAGGCCTCTGTGCCGGAGGAGGAGGAGGCCCCGGGCCAGGCCGGGAGAGGGGCCGCAGGGTCGGGGGTGGCCAGCCAAACTAACGCCTTCATTTCTCTCCCATGCTTTCTCCTCCGGCCAGGAGCGGAAGGTACTCGCCCTTTCTGCTGTCTTCGCTTCTTAGCCTTTGAGTTGTGTGTGTGGAGGCTCTCGTTGGGCAGTGGCTTCCCAGGCGGGTGGGCCGCAGCTGGGGGGCCGGGCTTCGGGCCTGGGCCGAGGCCCGACGCCCCCCCTGCTCCCTCTCTTGCAGGTTTTCATAGAGCTGAATCACATTAAAAAGTGCAATACAGTCCGAGGCGTCTTTGTCCTGGAGGAATTTGGTAATTACCCTCTTTTGCTCTTAGGTCTGGATCACATGGCAGGAACTCAAACCTCTGCGCAGGCGCCCGAGCCCACCCACAGTGGGCCCCAGAGCGGGGAAGCGGCAGAGCCCGCGCAAGGGGGCTGGGGACGCAGGGGACGCAGGGGACGCAGGGGCGGCCGTGGGGGCGGCCCCGCGGAGCCCCCCGGCCGCCTCGGGAGATCCAGCGGGAAGGTCCCGGGGAGGGGGGCTAGGCCGAGGCCCGCCTAGGGAGTTAGAGCCGCTCCCGGCTGGGAGAGGGCGCCTGGCTTGGGGAGTTAGAGCCGCCCCCGGCGGGGAGAGGGCGCCGGGCCGGAGGCCCCAGGCCAGGACTAGTGAGCAGGGGGCCGTCCCCCCGGGGCTTTGAGTTCCTGCTGTGTTTGTGCTTCACTCTCTTGTGCCCCTTCATCGCTGCTATGAAAACCTTCGTTCTCCAGCAGGTAAAGTGATCTCGGCTGGCGCTGGCCCGGCCCCCTGCCTCAGCCCCCCCAGAAGGCGGGGGGCTCCCTGCAGGCACATTGCTGACTCTCTTTTCTCCCTTTCTCTCCCCCCCATCTCCCCCAACCTCATCCCCCCCTGTGCTGGCTCCTTGGTTCTGTGAGTGCTCCCCCTTCTCTTTCTGCCAGGCTCCCCAGAGGGGAGGGGCCTCCCAATTGGGGAGAAGGACTCGGGCAGCTTCTTCTCCCTTACGGGAGCCCATTCTCTGCTGGCCTGGGACTCCTGTCCCCGGGCCAGGATTAGGTGTGCTCCTCCCCCTCTCTCCGGCTGGGGGATGCTCCCCTGCTCCTGGGCCCGAGGGGCCGTGTGTCGCCGCCCGGCTCCCTGTGGCCCCTGCGCGGGGACCGTTGTGGGCCCGCGGTCTTGTGTGTCCTCTGCCTGCCGCTCCCCTTGCTCCCCCTCTCTGGGTGCTGTGCTCGCCTGTTCCTCCGCTCGGTGCGTCTGCTCCAGAGCCCTCGGACGCTCTCCCTCACACGGGCGGGCCTGGCTCACTCCCAGCGCGCAGGGAGGAGCCATTACAAGCCCGGTGGGTTTAGCATCGCCTCCGTTCTTCCTCCTCTTCCAGCCCTGGGGGGCTCCTGTGCAGGGATCCGCGGGAGATGGGGGCGGGGGAGGGAGCTCGGAGCAGCGGCTCCCCCAGTGCGGCGCGGGCGGGGGAGGGGGGCGGTTTCTCTTGTCCGAGCGCCGGGCACACGGAGGGTGCTGGCAGCCAAGCACTGCCCAGGCAGGAGGGCTCGTGGCCGCCGCGTGCAGCAGCTGCAGAGCCCCAGGCCCGGGCGGGAGCCCCGAGGCTCGGGAGGGGGCCCATGGCTGCCCACGTCTCAGGCCACCGTGAGGGGAGGGAACGCCGGGCCCCAGCGCTGCCGCCCGGGGGGCCCGCTGCCCCTGAGCTGGGGCTCTCCGTTTTGAACTCTCTGTTTTGTCTCTTGCCCGCCCGGTTTTAGTTCCTGAAACTAAAGAAGTGGTGAGCCACAAGTACAAGACGCCAATGGTGAGTGCCCGGCCCTCCCGGGCCGCTGGGGTCCTTCCCACAGGAGGGGGGTGGGCCCCTGCCGAGCCCAGGGGAGGAGCCGGCAGCTTGGCCGGCCGGAAGGAGGAGGCACTGGTGGTGCCGAGGACCTGAGAGAAAGCCGCCGAGGCCGGAGGCCCGAGGGGCCGGGGCTGTCCGCGGGGGACTCGTGGCCCTCCTCACCCGGTGATGACGGTCCCCCTTCTCTCTCCCCCAGGCCCACGAGATCTGCTACTCCGTGTTGTGTCTCTTCTCCTACGTGGCTGCGGCGCGGAGCAAGGAGGCCGAGAGCCGAAGCAAGCCCCCGCGGCCAGTCTCCAGCTGATGGAGGGGCGGCCGCCCCTGCTCGGGCCCTCTCCCCGGGAGTAGCTGTGTGTTCTGTGAGCCCTGTCCCCGGCTCGGCTTGGGCTCCAGCGTGTGCGCGTGTATATGTGTGCGCGTATGTTCTGTGAGCCCTGTCTCTGACTCGGGCTCCAGCGTGTACCTGCGTGTATGTGTGTACGTGTTTTCTGTCAGCCCTGTTCCCGGCTCGGCTCAGGCTCCAGCGTGTAAGGGCGTGCGTACATGTATGTGGGGCCCGGCTGACCTCTTCCCTCTCTGCTTTGACCCCCCGCAGGGCCCCTTGCCCACTCCCCAGGGCTGCTGCCTCTGGGTCTCCCTGGGTCTGTGACCACTTGCGTGTACTGTTCTTGTATCCTGTGTGTTTTGTCTTGCCCTTTCTGTGTCCTTGGCACTTTAACCCCTCCAGGAAAACCGTGTGCCCCTGCCTGGCAGGGCCTGCCCCCAGACCCTCTGGCTGTACACTCCAGTGTTCTTCTGGAATAGCTCCCATCCCTTGAACTGGGACAGCTGGAAGCCCTCCCCTGCCCGGCAGGGGGTGGTGAAAGTGGGGACCCAGGAGCGGGCTGGTGCCCCCTCCCCCACTGTCTCTAGCAGGGGACCTCTCCCAGCACTTGCTGCCCCCACTCCCATTAACCTGGAGCATTCACTGGCATGAAGGACTGAGAGTGGGGGGGCATCGATGGCCACTCCAACTGGACGGAACCAGATGGGCTGAGGAGGGCCGAGTGGGTGTGATTATTTGTCTGCAGATGCTGCCCCTCCGGACTACTGAGGCCAGGGGAGAAAGGGGGCGGGCGAGGGATGGGTGTAAATATTTGTGCTCCACGTTATTTATAGACCATGTACAGCCACGTCTGTGAATGTGAAATAAACGTCCTCCCCTCCCCGGACTCGCCAGCCACCAGTGTGCGGTGGGTGCAACGTGATCCCCTGCCCAGTCACTTCTGCCGCCCGTTCTGGGTCCCAGGACCTGGGCCACCCAGGGGCTGCTTGGGTTTTAATCCCTCTGGAGTTGGGGGCCCTCACTCCCTGGCCTTGGACCTGTGCCGGGGTGGGGCTGGGGTGTGGCCTGGCACCACACTTCCCTGGCTCATAATAGATACTAATATATATTGAAGGTGGCAGGGATGGCACCTCTGCTGTGAGTTGGGTTGGCCACCAGAGGGACCTGTGGTCCATCTGTCCACAGCCCGAGGCAGTCAGATTGGTCTTGGGGCTCAGCATTGGGGTGGGGGGGCTGTACACAGCGGCCTCAGGCAGCTAGGGGACTCCACCTGGGCCACCTCTTCTCCCAGAGTTGGCGCTGGGGCTCATGTTGGGTCAGACTGAGCAGAAGTCTCAGGCCTGGTCTGTAGGTTTCCTCTTCGCTATTGACAGTTAATCTCCCGGTGTCGGGGACAGCATCCTCTGGCTCTTTAAATGGGGTGACGTGCCCCGCGTCAGACTAATGCTGCCTCCACCCCTCGGGGTCTTTGTGCCTGGTCCTCTGCCCCTGCCTTACCTGGGAGATAGTGACGAGTGACCACAATCGTGTGGGGCTTTGAGGGGGGTGTCTTCCTGACTCCACAGCAGCCAAGCAGGGTTGGAGGGAAAGGGGAACCCTGGTTACCCACCACATTGCCCCCGGATGTGAGCAGCCACAAGAGGAAGGTGGCGGATTAGCTTCTGCTGTGGTTCAGCCCCCCACCAGCGCCCCCCCTCCCCCTCCCCACCAGGCCATTGGGTCTCTCTAGAGCCCCCTGATGGCCTGGGCCTGCTCCCACACTGGAACCTCCATGATCTCCTTGGCCA
>JAJPUD010033150.1:0-11517 GCA_023553655.1 Myrmecobius fasciatus
GACATTCAGTTTGAAATATCCTACAGGTAAATTGGTGATCTGTGAATGGAACACAGGAGAGAGACTAGCTCTGGATAACTAGATCTGGGACTCATCTGTAGAGCAATCATTGAACCCGTGGGAGCTGACAAGATCACCAAGTGAGAAAGAATAGAGAGAAGCCTAGGACAGGCCTTGGGAGAAGCCTAGGACAGTTAGTGCTTACGTCAAGGAAGAAAATCTGGCAAAAGAGACTGAAAAGGATTGGGCAGACGGGGCGGAGAACCCAGAGAGAGCAGACTTGGGCAAACCCAAGGAGAGAATATTCAGGAGGAGGAGATGGGTCAGCATGTCAGGAAGGAGGAGGCCATTAGCTGGGGCACATTAGCAACTTTGGGTAGAACAGTTTTGAGTAAAAACGTTGGAGCCAGAATACAAACCAAAATAACAACTACAAAAAGAATGAGAGACCAAAGTGGAGAAACTGATTATCCATCAACTAAAATGTGTTTATCAAGCATCTACAGTGTGCCAGGCACTTTATGAAGAGCCTGGAATGTAGAAAAACAAAAATATAGTCCCTGCTCTTAAGGAGCATGCGTTCTAAAGGAGGAAACCACACAGAACTATGAACATACAAGGTAAAGCCAGAGTAAATGGGAAGGAATTTAAGAAGGGAGTTTGTAGCAGTGACTGGGAAAGAGCTCTTTTACAATGGCTTCTGGCTTAGACCTCTTGAGTTTGAGTTGCTTATGGATCATCCATTCAAAATGCTGGGGTAGAGAGAAAGACTGAGCTCAGCACAGAAGTTGCTCAGAATGGAGGTGGAATGTCCTACAGCTACCAGAATGGAATTGGTGGATCATTTCTTTCACTTATTCCTGCCAGCCCACTGGGGAAGGTCCTCATGGCTGCTCTCTTCTGGCAAGTCAGGCTGTAAAGCTCTGGAAGGCAAAGGGGCTTGCCGTGCATCCCACCAGAAGGCACTAGCCAGACTGCCCTTGGATTCTTTTCTCTCATCCACATCTAAGCGAGGCTGCCTTTTCCATGATGGTTTCTCATTAAGTAGTCAGTTTGTTGAACCGGCTCTCCAGCTCATTTGCCATTTTGTCGGTCAGAGACGGGAAGGAGCCTCAGGCTTTGGTGACTGTTGGTCTGTGGGGAGGAGAACTTGACATTTAAATGGAATCAATTATTAATGCTGATGATCATTCTCACCTGCGGGGGCCTTCTATATATGTTCTGTTAATAAAAGAGTACCACTGTCCTGTAGCTTAGGGTGGGGAGTAGATCTGAAAGCTGAAAGTATTATGTAAATGCTGAATCTAATCTAACTGGTTTTAATGAGCATTTCATGGCCTCCCATAACTTCTATGTGAAGAGTTCAGAATTTAGATGGGATAGTATTATGAGACTGAACCCAACCGCAGCCCTTCCCAAGGCAGTGAAAGTCTGATGCCAAGTGCAAAGGCTTACCGTGAGGCAGTGGGCAGCCCTGGAATGGGTGAAGGTCCGCTCTGACCAGATCCAGAATGTGCCAGGATGCTAAGGGGACACTCACTTCTCTGGGAAAGTGTTGTGACTTAGAGCCATGGTCTACAGTCTAGCAAGCATCCACTCGACCGTGTCCCCAGGAGCCCAAAAGGCTCTCTGGCTGTTTCTGTCACTGACCCTGGTGTGAAATTCAACCTTGCTGGGGGGCAGGCAGACACAGTGATTTGGGAGGTTAGCTTGCTGAGAACAATTGTACAGATGTTTTGATTCCTAATAGTGGATCTTGATCAATTATATTGAGCCACCATGGTCCAGGAAATAGACTGTAGCTCTGTCATCAGTCTGCAGAATTACATAGGCCAATTGCTTTTTCTCTGTCTGCTTCAGTTTCATTCTCTATCCTTTATCTGATTGATAAAGGATACTGTGAGAATGAATATAAGAATGTTCTTGTTAATGCTATAGAAACCCTATCTGGCTCTTTCTTGAGTCAGGTAGGGACTCTAATAAAGAGTGATAAGAAGGAAAAGCTTTTTAAAAAAAAAAAAAAGGAAAGAAAAGGTAGATTAAAAGTTTAGGTAACAATGTAAATGGCAGTAATGGAAATGAACATCTCTATTTGGTATTTGGTAAGGCCCAAGAGAGCAGAAAAGAAGCAGTTACTGGGCTGTTTAGAGTAATAGCCGGTCTGGTCTGTCAGCAGATCTCCATCTCTTCCTTGCAGGGCAAAGCCCACAGTCTGAAGCCAAGTACAAAGGAGAAAGCAGTGGGCAGTCCCATTCGTCCTTTTGAAGATGTGAGCCAGCGTGTCTACCTCTACGAGGGACTCCTAGGTGAGTGGGGGTAGAGCTGCCCTGGGCAGGCCAGGCTCAGACAGGCTAGTTAGGGCTAAGGGTGAGCAGGCGCTGAGGCCGTCCAAACTCATCAGTTCCCGGTACAGTCACCCAGGTCTCACATGACCTATGGTGACCCACAGCGATCGTCCGTTTGGAGACAAACGGTTTGCTGGGGTAGGAAGGAATGAGCCATGAGTGATCCTGCATGAATGTGCTAGACTTTGGTGCTTGTCAACATCCTGTTTATCTTTCTTTTCCTGTATTCCCTCCTTTGCTGCCATGACCCTTCCTGCTAATAACTTGGTAGGAAGGGACAAAGGATCCATGTGGGACCAGTTAGAGGATGCAGCTATGGAGACCTTCTCTATGAGTAACCACCTTTCCTTGTGTTCTCTGTCTTTCCCACTTTCCTGGGAGGGGTTGGCCTCATTGAAAGGCAGCTGGGGCAGGTGGCAGCCATGCTGTAGAGTGGGGGTAGAGTCCTATGCTCCTTCCTGGGGGTTTGAGGTGGCTCCCTTCCTGTGGCTGAGAGCCGCACCCAAATGGCTCACTGGATCGATCTTCTGAGCAGCTTCTCTGGTATTCAGGTAAAGAACGTTCTACCCTGTGGGACCAGATGCAGTTCTGGGAAGATGCCTTCCTGGATGCTGTGATGTTGGAGAGAGAAGGCATGGGCATGGATCAGGGACCCCAGGAAATGATCGACAGGTACAGTCCACAGTTTGGACCATACGAACCCAGATTCTTCTGCTTCCTACCGTGCTACTGCCAGACTGACTTGATTCTTTTTCCATGGGCAGGTACCTGTCCCTGGGAGAACATGACCGGAAGCGCCTGGAGGATGATGAAGATAGATTGCTGGCCACACTCTTGAACAATCTCATCTCCTATATGCTTCTGATGAAGGTAATGAAAGCTGTGCAATCTGGTCCACTTGAGCCTTGTCACTGCTGCTACTGGAAGGGCTGCACTGAGTCCAACTGCAGCCGTGTCCAAAGGCTTACCCTGAGGCAGTGGGCAGCCCTGGAATGGGTGAAGGTCCGCGCTGACCAGATCCGGAACGTGCCAGGATGCTAAGGGGACACTCACTTCTCTGGGAAAGTGTTGTGACTTAGAGCCATAGTCTTGCCAAAGCTGGCTTGCTTCCAATTACTCTGGCAAAAAGGCACCATGCTGTTACTTAAGGGGATCTTTGCCACCGTTCCTTTCTTGATTCCAGGGACATACTCTCTCCACAGTCCTCTTTTCCCTCCGAGAGAACAGAACCTTTGGTTGGGGACTGCTCTCTGCCAATAAGGTCTAACTTTGGCTTCCTAGGTGAACAAGAATGACATCCGGAAGAAGGTGAGACGCCTGATGGGGAAATCTCATATTGGGCTTGTTTATGGCCAGCAGATAAATGAAGTGTTGGATCAGTTGGCCAGCCTGGTGAGTCCACATGCACTACCCTTCGGTCTCTTCTCCATCCTATTTAAGAAAGGCAGATAGTCCTAGGGGATGTAGGGAAGAGACCAGAGCCGGGCCCCTTGAGCCTGGTGATGCATAAAACCCCTAGGAGAACAAGGGAAATCGACTATGTTGGAATACAGATGTCAGAAGATGAAAAAAGACGAGCACAGCTCATGAGCTCCAGGTTAAGACTGCCTGCTCCTGAGAGCCCGTCTCTTGGTTTGTTCCCCTATGAGAGCCTGGTCATCCCGCTGGGCTCTAGTGGAACTAGTGTATTCTGATTTGGAGCACTGGCCAGAAGGCCTTACTGAGCCCACGAGCATAAGTCTTGTCAGATAGTACAAACTCTTTTATCTTCGAGATGTCCCTTGGGGAGGGAATGGTTCCTGAGAGCTAAGACCAGAGCTAATAGTGAGATCATGCTCAATAGAGGCCCGTTCTTAGCCCCAGTATTGACCAGCCCCAGTACTTAAGTCCAGAGTCTTTGACTGGGATCAAGGAGAGTCCCTAAAAGGTGTCTCCTCCCCTAGAATGGGCGGGACGTGTCTCTGCAGCCGAGCGGCAGCCGTCACATCAAGAAACAGACATTTGTGGTGCATGCGGGGACGGACACCAGTGGGGATATCTTCTTCATGGAGGTGGGTGTCAGCTGGAAACGGGGAGAAGAAATAGAATTCTTCCAGCTGAGAAAGCAGAGGACATTTGTCCGTGTGGTCATAGGATTACAGGAGACTAGAGCTAGAGCGGAAGTGCTCTCTTTCAAAATCACTTGGCTCTTGGACCAAGTAACAGTGGGAAGGTGACCAGTGATTTCTTACCATAAGCTGACTTCTCTGGAATTAAAAAACATATGTTTGCTTAGTGATTTTAGGATCCATTTATTGGCCCAAAGCTCACTGGCTATAGCCAATAGCAGCAGGTGCCATTCCTGTACCCTAAGCTAAAGACTCATCGCACTGGCGTCTTTAAACATCTGAACTACGTCCTAGTGCCCCGAGCATCTCTTTGCTTCCTCTCAGGCCCGGTGGCTTATTGCTCTGTTAAGTGATCATGGCATAAAGGACAGGGTGGTCCTATCTGTTTTCCAGGCTGTGAAACATGATATTTGGCTTAAAATCATAGCCAAGACATTTAACTTATGTCAAATTACTTGCTGTCTTGGAGGTACTTACAAAAACAAATGTTGAAAACTGCAAGGTAAAATACTACTGAATTTTTAAAAAATAGTCCTATAAGATAAAAAAAAAAAAAAACCCAAGACCCAGCCAAGCTGTACTAGAATTTAGGAGCTTCCAGTTCTGTGAGCTGCTGTGACCTTCTCCCTTTCATGGCCATGTATCTCCACAGGGTTCCTGGAATCCACAATAAACTCTCTTAAATATTAAAATTCTCTTTACCGGGCCTTAGGTGTCTTTGCTTTAGAACAATTAGTATTTCTACTCCCTTTTCCTGAGCAAAGTACTTAGAAGCCACTTACAGAAATGATTTATTTTCTCTAAAATGTGTTCAACTTTGCAGCAGTCATAGGCAGGATGTATTTGTTAAATGGAACAATACCAGGGGACTAAGGGACTGAAGTTTATTCAGAAGTGACTAGGATGTAAAAACAAAAGACCTTCCTCGAATTAAAAAGAGGGAAAATTGGCAGAAGCCCCTAGAGGTGCCTTGGTGCATTGGTCGGTGCTGAGATGGGGATTCTCACCTCCGGCCAGCTGTCCCCAGGCGGGGAGAAGTATCTGCTCCCCAAGGACATCAGAAATGGAAGGGCCAGGCGGCCCTCGTGTCCTTCCCATCCCACCGGGTGCTTGCTTGTTTGAGAGGGAGCGGCCTCTCTCTGTGACTCCCTTTCCTCCTGCAGGCCTCTGAGGAGGCGAGGATGTGGCGGCTTGGGGCTGCCGGGACCTGGCCAGGAGCCCCGGCGGGGGGTTTCGGGGGGCCGCTGAGCCTGCGTGTGTCCCCTGCAGGTGTGCGACGACTGCGTGGTCTTGCGCAGCAGCATCGGGACGGTGTCTGAGCGCTGGTGGTATGAGAAGCTCATCAACATGACCTACTGCCCCAAGACCAAGGTGCTGTGTCTGTGGAGACGGAACGGGCCCGAGACCCAGCTGAACAAGTTCTACACCAAGAAGGTGCGGCCGCGTCCTCTGCCCTGGGCTGGGGGGTGCCCTTACATGGCTCAGACGGGGGGCCGTTAGGGACCGGGCTTTGACCTAAACCCCCCCCCCATGTGCCACAGTGTCGGGAGCTATACTACTGCGTGAAGGACAGCATGGAGCGAGCTGCGGCTCGACAGCACAGCGCCAAGCCAGGTGAGAGCCCCCCCTCCCCGGCCCCTCTCGGAGGCGGTGCCTTTGGGGGGGGGGGCAGAATGCCCACAGGGAGCTCCCCGGGGTCTGACAGCCTCCTTCCTCAATACAGGTCCCGAGCTGGGCGGTGAGTTCCCAGTGCAGGACATGAGGACAGGCGAGGGTGGCTTGCTTCAGGTTACGCTGGAGGGCATCAACCTTAAGTTCATGCATAGCCAGGTAGGTTGGCAGGAGCAGCAGGAGGCCCTGCAGCCCACTCCTTGTGTGCGGGGCAGGGCCCCCAGGGCCACCCCAGGGAAGAGAGAGAGAAAGAGAGAGGGACAGCTGGTGCCCATGACGGGCCTGGGCAGTGGGCAGTGGCCCTTCCCAGCCGCAGGCAGCCAGAGGGAGCAGGAGGTCGGGCCGGGCTCCCGAGGGCAGTGTGAGGGGGAGCGTCTCCCTCGACCCCTCTTTGTGTCCCTCCCACCCCCGCTCTTGGGGCTTTTCTTTGCTTGTGCGGTCTGTTCTGTGAGCGTGGCCCGGCCCGTCTCTCCGTGTGTGAAGCTGGCGTTTGTCCTCTGCACTGGGGGGTCCTCACCTCTCCTCCCCCGCAGATGCTTCCCCTCCCCTGCTCCTTTCCCTTCCTGGTCCCTGACTCGGCAGGCCCTCCGGACACAGCGGCCCCCTCCGCCTCTCCCCGTGTGCTTCCGTTATAGGACCCACGACTTCTTCCTCTCGGTCTTTTTTAACACCGTGTTCCTTTTCCTTAAGCTAATTCCATCCTGCAGCCAGCGCCTCCTCCTGGGCCCCTTTCAGCTGTCTCTTCAGCCAGGTGGCTTCCCTCCCCTCTCCCTGCTGTGCTCACGCCTCTCCCCAGTCCTGAGCCATAACTGCCCCGAGCGGGCAGGGGATGCCCAGTGAAGGTGACCCTGCCCTAGGACCGGGACCTTCTCTCTGCTCCCCGCCTTTCACCGCTGCTGATTTCAGTGGCACCCTCTGGGCAGTGGGGGTGCCCAACTAGCTCCCCAAGTGCCTTTGCACTGTGGGGCTTGGGGGGAGTCTGTCTAGGGAGCTGACCTCAGGGCTTCGCGTAGCCAGGACGCTTCCAGGGCCTTCTGGGAAAAGAGCGCCCGTGCCCTCGGGATGCCCCTTCCAGCCCGATGAGGCTTGGCCGTCCCATCCCATCACGGTCTCCCGCCCATCCTCTTGGGCCCCAGAAATATGACCGCCCCCACTGGATGTCTGCACATTAGCCTCCACACCGCCCCAGAGAGAAGGGGCTTCGAGCCCCGGCTCCTGTCCTCGTGGCCCCCCCTTCCTCTTCCACCCCATCAGCGGAGGCGGTGCGGGCCTCAGGAAGCTGCGCCCTAAAGTTCTGGCCCCAGTCAGCAGCTCCTGCTCCCAAGGGGCGCCTCTCGCCCGCCCAGCCCGCTCCGCTCTGAGGGAGCCTCCCCCGTGCCAGGCCTCTGTGCCGGAGGAGGAGGAGGCCCCGGGCCAGGCCGGGAGAGGGGCCGCAGGGTCGGGGGTGGCCAGCCAAACTAACGCCTTCATTTCTCTCCCATGCTTTCTCCTCCGGCCAGGAGCGGAAGGTACTCGCCCTTTCTGCTGTCTTCGCTTCTTAGCCTTTGAGTTGTGTGTGTGGAGGCTCTCGTTGGGCAGTGGCTTCCCAGGCGGGTGGGCCGCAGCTGGGGGGCCGGGCTTCGGGCCTGGGCCGAGGCCCGACGCCCCCCCTGCTCCCTCTCTTGCAGGTTTTCATAGAGCTGAATCACATTAAAAAGTGCAATACAGTCCGAGGCGTCTTTGTCCTGGAGGAATTTGGTAATTACCCTCTTTTGCTCTTAGGTCTGGATCACATGGCAGGAACTCAAACCTCTGCGCAGGCGCCCGAGCCCACCCACAGTGGGCCCCAGAGCGGGGAAGCGGCAGAGCCCGCGCACGGGGGCTGGGGACGCAGGGGCGGCCGTGGGGGCGGCCCCGCGGAGCCCCCCGGCCGCCTCGGGAGATCCAGCGGGAAGGTCCCGGGGAGGGGGGCTAGGCCGAGGCCCGCCTAGGGAGTTAGAGCCGCTCCCGGCTGGGAGAGGGCGCCTGGCTTGGGGAGTTAGAGCCGCCCCCGGCGGGGAGAGGGCGCCGGGCCGGAGACCCCAGGCCAGGACTAGTGAGCAGGGGGCCGTCCCCCCGGGGCTTTGAGTTCCTGCTGTGTTTGTGCTTCACTCTCTTGTGCCCCTTCATCGCTGCTATGAAAACCTTCGTTCTCCAGCAGGTAAAGTGATCTCGGCTGGCGCTGGCCCGGCCCCCTGCCTCAGCCCCCCCAGAAGGCGGGGGGCTCCCTGCAGGCACATTGCTGACTCTCTCTTTTCTCCCTTTCTCTCCCCCCCATCTCCCCCAACCTCATTCCCCCCTGTGCTGGCTCCTTGGTTCTGTGAGTGCTCCCCCTTCTCTTTCTGCCAGGCTCCCCAGAGGGGAGGGGCCTCCCAATTGGGGAGAAGGACTCGGGCAGCTTCTTCTCCCTTACGGGAGCCCATTCTCTGCTGGCCTGGGACTCCTGTCCCCGGGCCAGGATTAGGTGTGCTCCTCCCCCTCTCTCCGGCTGGGGGATGCTCCCCTGCTCCTGGGCCCGAGGGGCCGTGTGTCGCCGCCCGGCTCCCTGTGGCCCCTGCGCGGGGACCGTTGTGGGCCCGCGGTCTTGTGTGTCCTCTGCCTGCCGCTCCCCTTGCTCCCCCTCTCTGGGTGCTGTGCTCGCCTGTTCCTCCGCTCGGTGCGTCTGCTCCAGAGCCCTCGGACGCTCTCCCTCACACGGGCGGGCCTGGCTCACTCCCAGCGCGCAGGGAGGAGCCATTACAAGCCCGGTGGGTTTAGCATCGCCTCCGTTCTTCCTCCTCTTCCAGCCCTGGGGGGCTCCTGTGCAGGGATCCGTGGGAGATGGGGGCGGGGGAGGGAGCTCGGAGCAGCGGCTCCCCCAGTGCGGCGCGGGCGGGGGAGGGGGGCGGTTTCTCTTGTCCGAGCGCCGGCCACACGGAGGGTGCTGGCAGCCAAGCACTGCCCAGGCAGGAGGGCTCGTGGCCGCCCCGTGCAGCAGCTGCAGAGCCCCAGGCCCGGGCGGGAGCCCCGAGGCTCGGGAGGGGGCCCACGGCTGCCCACGTCTCAGGCCACCGTGAGGGGAGGGAACGCCGGGCCCCAGCGCTGCCGCCCGGGGGGCCCGCTGCCCCTGAGCTGGGGCTCTCCGTTTTGAACTCTCTGTTTTGTCTCTTGCCCGCCCGGTTTTAGTTCCTGAAACTAAAGAAGTGGTGAGCCACAAGTACAAGACGCCAATGGTGAGTGCCCGGCCCTCCCGGGCCGCTGGGGTCCTTCCCACAGGAGGGGGGTGGGCCCCTGCCGAGCCCAGGGGAGGAGCCGGCAGCTTGGCCGGCCGGAAGGAGGAGGCAGTGGTGGTGCCGAGGACCTGAGAGAAAGCCGCCGAGGCCGGAGGCCCGAGGGGCCGGGGCTGTCCGCGGGGGACTCGTGGCCCTCCTCACCCGGTGATGACGGTCCCCCTTCTCTCTCCCCCAGGCCCACGAGATCTGCTACTCCGTGTTGTGTCTCTTCTCCTACGTGGCTGCGGCGCGGAGCAAGGAGGCCGAGAGCCGAAGCAAGCCCCCGCGGCCAGTCTCCAGCTGATGGAGGGGCGGCCGCCCCTGCTCGGGCCCTCTCCCCGGGAGTAGCTGTGTGTTCTGTGAGCCCTGTCCCCCGCTCGGCTTGGGCTCCAGCGTGTGCGCGTGTATATGTGTGCGCGTATGTTCTGTGAGCCCTGTCTCTGACTCGGGCTCCAGCGTGTACCTGCGTGTATGTGTGTACGTGTTTTCTGTCAGCCCTGTTCCCGGCTCTGCTCAGGCTCCAGCGTGTAAGGGCGTGCGTACATGTATGTGCGTCCGGTCAGTGGGGCCCGGCTGACCTCTTCCCTCTCTGCTTTGACCCCCCGCAGGGCCCCTTGCCCACTCCCCAGGGCTGCTGCCTCTGGGTCTCCCTGGGTCTGTGACCACTTGCGTGTACTGTTCTTGTATCCTGTGTGTTTTGTCTTGCCCTTTCTGTGTCCTTGGCACTTTAACCCCTCCAGGAAAACCGTGTGCCCCTGCCTGGCAGGGCCTGCCCCCAGACCCTCTGGCTGTACACTCCAGTGTTCTTCTGGAATAGCTCCCATCCCTTGAACTGGGACAGCTGGAAGCCCTCCCCTGCCCGGCAGGGGGTGGTGAAAGTGGGGACCCAGGAGCGGGCTGGTGCCCCCTCCCCCACTGTTTCTAGCAGGGGACCTCTCCCAGCACTTGCTGCCCCCACTCCCGTTAACCTGGAGCATTCACTGGCATGAAGGACTGAGAGTGGGGGGCATCGATGGCCACTCCAACTGGACGGAACCAGATGGGCTGAGGAGGGCCGAGTGGCTGTGATTATTTGTCTGCAGATGCTGCCCCTCCGGACTACTGAGGCCAGGGGAGAAAGGGGGCGGGCGAGGGATGGGTGTAAATATTTGTGCTCCACGTTATTTATAGACCATGTACAGCCACGTCTGTGAATGTGAAATAAACGTCCTCCCCTCCCCGGACTCGCCAGCCACCAGTGTGCGGTGGGTGCAACGTGATCCCCTGCCCAGTCACTTCTGCCGCCCGTTCTGGGTCCCAGGACCCGGGCCACCCAGGGGCTGCTTGGGTTTTAATCCCTCTGGAGTTGGGGGCCCTCACTCCCTGGCCTTGGACCTGTGCCGGGGTGGGGCTGGGGTGCGGCCTGGCACCACACTTCCCTGGCTCATAATAGATACTAATATATATTGAAGGTGGCAGGGATGGCACCTCTGCTGTGAGTCGGGTTGGCCACCAGAGGGACCTGTGGTCCATCTGTCCACAGCCCGAGGTAGTCAGATTGGTCTTGGGGCTCAGCATTGGGGTGGGGGGGCTGTACACAGCGGCCTCAGGCAGCTAGGGGACTCCACCTGGGCCACCTCTTCTCCCAGAGTTGGCGCTGGGGCTCATGTTGGGTCAGACTGAGCAGAAGTCTCAGGCCTGGTCTGTAGGTTTCCTCTTCGCTATTGACAGTTAATCTCCCGGTGTCGGGGACAGCATCCTCTGGCTCTTTAAATGGGGTGACGTGCCCCGCGTCAGACTAATGCTGCCTCCACCCCTTGGGGTCTTTGTGCCTGGTCCTCTGCCCCTGCCTTACCTGGGAGATAGTGACGAGTGACCACAATCGTGTGGGGCTTTGAGGGGGGTGTCTTCCTGACTCCACAGCAGCCAAGCAGGGTTGGAGGGAAAGGGGAACCCTGGTTACCCACCACATTGCCCCCGGATGTGAGCAGCCACAAGAGGAAGGTGGCGGATTAGCTTCTGCTGTGGTTCAGCCCCCCACCAGCGCCCCCCCTCCCCCTCCCCACCAGGCCATTGGGTCTCTCTAGAGCCCCCTGATGGCCTGGGCCTGCTCCCACACTGGAACCTCCATGATCTCCTTGGCCA
>JAJPUD010033151.1:0-11516 GCA_023553655.1 Myrmecobius fasciatus
CTCTTTCACCCATTCATTCTTCAGGATTAGATTATTTAATTTCCAATTAACTTGTGGTCTATTTTCTCCTGGCCTAATATTACATGTGAGTTTTATTGCATCATGATCTGAAAAGGATGCATTTACTATTTCTTCTTTTCTGCATTTGATTTTGAGGTTTGTAAGGAAATAATACTTTCAAAATTAAAATTGAACAAATACAAGTGGATAGATGGAGCCCTCACTCCAGAACCAGTTTGGAGGCTTAATTTGTTCTGGGTCTGAGGGAAGATATGAGGAGCTCACAGAGAATGACGTCTGCAGTTCACCATCTTGGCTCCACCCCACCTTGATGTATTCTTAAAAAATTTTGTCTAGGTTCTTTTTTTTCTTCATGTCTTTCAGATGGTTTATACATATTAGATTGTCTCTCCTGGATATATTTTCCAGGTCAGTTGTTTTTCCAATGAGGTATTTTCCAACTTCTTCTATTTCTCCTCCCTTTTTATTTTGTTTGACTAATTCTTGATAACTCATTGAATCATTAACTTCCATTTGTCCAATTCAAATTTTTAGTGAATTATTTTCTTCAGTTAGCATTTTTATCTACTTTTGCATTTGGCCAATGCACTTTTTCCCCATTTCACCAATTATGTTTTTTAAGGAATTGTTCTTTTCCATTTCATTAATTCTACTTTTTATAAATTTTTTCTTCAGTATATTTCTCTTATTTCACCAAATGTATTTTTTTAAAGAATACACAGAAGAGATTGTCCTGTGTTTCTTCTGCAGGACACCAGTGTTTTCTTTCTGCCTGTGTTTTCTGACTGTGGTGCTGTAGGCTTCCCACTGGGCCTGGTCAGGCCCACTTGTCATGCAGGAGTTCAAGGGCTCACTGTTTGCCTTTTAAAGTTGCATGGAATTATCACAACTAGTCTGCTGATCCACTGGTCTTCTGAACCACGACAGAATAGCCAATACTGCTGTATTTTTAATAAGAGCCTATCATCAGATTCCCTTCCACCCTGGACCTCCACTTGCTTTACCTGTGCTGGGTGCATCCCCACCCTGACCAGTTGAGACAGACTTTTCATGAAGTCCTTCCAAGTCATCCTAGGCTGGAAAAATTGTTACCCTCTAAATATTTGTGGATTCTGTCATTCCAAAATCCATTCAGAGACTTGGTCTAATGTTTATTCTGAGGAAAGTCAGAAAGAGCCCAGGCACAGTCCTATTTACTCTACAATGTCTTCGCTCCACTCCAGTTTTTCCATTTTTTAAAAATGAAGTTTTATTTAGAGATCTATTTCTGCTGCAAATCTATTATCCTATGACTTCACATATGTAAGAAAACATCTCAGTGATGCTATTATTTATACTGATGTATCTGTCAATGTCAGGGTACAAACAAGAAAGAGAAATAAAGCTTGCCTGCATGTATATTTGTACAAAGACACATACAAACATATATGTGTGTGTGTACACAAAAGTATATGTGTATATATATGTACATACATATACATAAATATTTTTCTGTGTCTTTTCAAAATTTAGTAATTATTTAATGTTTTAAATGTCTATATTCAGATTTCCCCTCTTCCCATTATGTTCTTGTTCTATGTTGAAAAAGGGTAGAAAGGAGGAAACTTCATAATGATTAGGAATATTAGGATGCACCCTATATGTAATATAAATATCATATTTGTACATATATAACTATGTATGCACACACATGTATACACATATACATGTTTGTGTGTATCCATACATATGCCTACATAAATACATACATATATGCAAATGAGCACTTGTATTAAATAAAATTTCTTGATCTCTATTGTGCATTAGGCACCAAAGATAAAGATTGGACCTGTGGTTTCACTAATATAGGTGTAATCATGGATAAGAACCTTACTATGCTGATGAAAGTCAGCAACTTCTGTTTAATATGTAGTATTATAGAGTACACTAGACATAGCATAGCAGACACAAAAATAAAATTGTTCCTATTTTCAAGGAGTTCCTATTTTATCCAGGAAGCAACTGCCATAAGATTCACTCTCAGATTATCTTCCTATACCCTCTATATATTTAATTCATATCTAGATACTTGAATTTAAATGTTGTCTCTACTATTAGCATTTATCCTCCTGGAGAGCTGCAAGTGTGGGTGTTTTGTTTCTCTTTGTGTTTCTTTTTCTTTCTTTTTTTTTCTATCCTGGATACTTAGCATTGTGCCTGGTACATATTTAAGCTCCCAGCTAAAATTTTATTGACTGATTGACTGAGATAAAACATAGGTATATAAATACATACAAAATGAATACCATGTAATTTGTGGAGGGGATCATGAAAAGCTTTAAGTAGATAGTGACCCTTGAGCAAAAATTTGAAAAATTTTATTTCATATTTCATCCTACATTTCTATCAAAATTCCACAAATTTCTGTCTTTGCTCTCATGTCTTTACTCAAGCTGTTTACTAATTCTTTCATTCAAAATTCCTCCAAATTTTCAAGTTTGGGTTACCAGAAGCGAAACATCATTGGAAGAAGTCAGGTAAATGGCTGAGGAGGTGAAAGTTGGCATTGTGGATAAGGTAATAAGATTAATTATAGCCATGTAGATTTTGATGTGATATAAGAAAATCCTATTAATAATATACCAGCATAAAACTGGAGAATTTTGGTTAAGGAAAATGTCAAGGCTAGACAGGTAAATTTGGGAGTGATTCACTAGGGAGGTTTATAGTCTAAGGTGGAGAACTTGATTTTGTCTTCAAAGGAGTAAAGTGCAGTGATTCAAGAAGGAAAACTCCCAAAGGCACTTGAAAATTACATAAAAAGGGAGAGGATTCTGTAAAGATTAGCTAAAAACAATAGAGACTCAGCAAAAAAAAAAAAGAAAAAGAAACATACTTAAATGTCCCAGAAATCAAAGAAAAGTGTCAAACATAGTAGGAAAAACTACAAGGAGGTCTAGCAGGATTAGGACATGGACACACACACATATACATGTATATGTATATGCATACATGTATATATACATGTATGCATATACATATATACATATACACATATAATGTCTCTCTTTTTTATTAAAACTTTTTTTTATTTTTCAAAACATATGCATGGACAATTCTTCAACATAATCCCTTGTAAAACCTTGTGTTCTAATTTCTCCTCCCCTTTCCCCACGCCCTCACCTATATGGCAAGTACTCCAATGTATGTTAAACATGGTAGAAATATATGTTAAATCCAATATATGCATACACATTTTTATATGTATTATTGTGCTGCACAAGAAAAATCATATCAAACCAGTAATAGAAAAAGAGAAGAAAAATAAAATACAAGCAAACAACAACAAAAAGAGTGAGAATACTATGTTGTGAACCACATTCAGTTCCCACAGTCCTCTCTCTGGGTGTAGATGGCTCTCTGCATCATTGAACAATTAGAACTGGTTTGAATCATCTCATTGTTAAAGAGAGCCATGTTCATCAGTAATCATCATATAATATTGCTGTTGTCATGTATAATGATCTCCTAGTTTTGCTCATTTCACTTAGCATCAGTTCATGTAGGTCTCTCCAGGTCTCTCTGAAATCATCCTGTTGGTCGTTTCTTAGAGAACAATAATATTCCATAACATTCATACACGATACTTTATTCAGCCATTCTCTAATTGATAGTAATCCATTCAGTTTCCAGTTTCTTGCCACTATAAAAAGGGCTACCACAAAACTTTTTGCTCATGTGGGTCCCTTTCCTTCCTTTAAGATCTCTTTGGGATATAGGCCCAATAGAAACACTGCTAGGTCAAAAGGTATGTACAGTTTGAGCATACTCCAAATTGCTCTCCAGAATGATTGGATCCATTCACAATTCCACTAACAATGTATCAGTGTCACAGTTTTCCCACATCCCTTCCAACATTCATCATTCTATTTTCCTGTCACCTTACCCAATCTGACAGGTGTGTAGTGGTATCTCAGAGTTGTCTTAATTTGCATTTCTCTGATCAATAGTGATTTAGAGGATCTTTTCACATGACTAGAAATAGTTTCAATTACTTCATTTGAAAATTGTCTATTCATATCCTTTGACCATTTATCGACTGCTGAGTGGCTTGAAATCTTATAAATTTGAGTCAATAGTCATTGTATTTCGTAAAGAAATCTAAGAAGTGCTTTTGTTTTCAAGCAGTTTTATGTTGACTTGAAGAGATGAGGCATAGACTCACTAGCCAAAAGAATTGTTTAATGACTGAAGGACCAAAATTCAGTTTTAGTATTGAGGAGGGTTCATGTCATGTATACTGAAGAAAAAGTTTAGGGAGTTTTCAGTGTGATGGAAAGTGCCTTTTTTTCTGCACCAATTGAATACTCAACAAAAGCTATTGTTTCAGTCAAGAAATAAACCACTCTCTGACCTGAAAAACCACAATACATGAAATATTAAACAAAATTGTATAGCAACAACAACAAAAATACTACATATTCAATGATATCAAGAGAGAGAGTTAAGAACAGGGTAATAGGTAAAATTCTAGTTATTCTATCTGATAGTTATACGTTTTAGCCAAAATACTTTGATCTCTTAACAAGTTAGTAATTGATCAAAGTGAACCAGAATTAAAATCATCACCTGAGTAAACTGACCTAAGGCAAGGTTGTCTCTGCAATAAGGAGTGAACAAAAGGCAAGTGATTCCTTGACTTTATGGATCCTTCAGCAAAAACTCCATACTTTCAAAACCTCACTCAATCTTCCTTCTACAAGTGGCCCAGAGCCAGTGTCTCACCTATTACTGTATTGTCCCTCCCAGGAACTGGAAATAGCAGTATCCAAGCTACAATTATGTCTTCACAAAAAGAATGATGTTCCAAAGAATAATGTGATATGATTTTAGGATGAATCATGTTATAAAATATATGCAACTGGGAAAATGAACTTTATGCTGCACTTTAGGACTGGGGTGCATAATGTCCCTCTAGAAAAATTTGGGTGAGATTTGGATACATCACTATCCACAATAATAATAATCATAATAATAATTCATAACAATAAAATGCCTTACAAATAATTTATTTTAGCAAAGCATTCTTATATCTCTTATAGTTTACTATGAAATAAAAGCAGAAGGTTTCATTATTCTTCTTTAAGTTAACAATTTTAATTCATGGTACTTTGGAAATTTCTTGGCTCCTGAAAAAAGTTGAGGGGCTCCTGTTTTTCAGAAACGCACAATCTAGTAGGAGAGATAACATATGTAAATAAGTCAAAAGTTGAATATAATAATGATAATTTGCTTTCATATATCACTTTCAGTTATTGTGGTTATTGTTACAAAGAGGTGACTCCCATCTTTCCCGTCATTCAAACTTGCAATCTCAGGGAACTTCTATATTCTTTCCTCTCCCTTTCCCCTTGATATCCAATTAGTTGCTCAAGCCTCATGAAGGGTTTCCTTCCAAAGATCTCTCATATCTATTGATTTCTCCTGTCTTCCCCAACTCTTGACTGAAGTATAGCCTGCTAATTGGTTTCCCTACTCCCAGTCACACTCCTTTCCAATCTATCTACCCCAAAGCTGCCAAAATAAACTTCCTAAGACTCTTGATTTACCAAATGATCCCCATACTCTATTGAAAAAATTCAGATCTCACTATTCCCCAAAGAAATAAAATAGAAATTCCTCAGCCTGTCCCTTCACAATCTCTTCCAAGTATTTCTCTCTCAAGTGACATTTCTCATTACCCTTCTTCATACCTTCAAAATTTTAGCCAACCAATTCATTTGGGTTTATCTTCTTGCCTTTACATATTTGAATAAGCTATCTTTTGTACTTGCAAAACATTTCCTGCCCATTACCAGCTTTCAAAATCTCTGAAACCCTGAGTTCTGGTATCACTTTTTTCGTGAAAATTTTTATAATCATATATTCACACAACACATATGAGAAAAAAACAATGTTAACAATATACAACAATGACAACAATAAAATAACATTTACAAAGGTCTTTAAGATTTTAAAGTACTTTGAAATTCTTTTATTTGATCTTCCTAACAAACTTGGAAGGTAGTTTCTATTAGTATTTTTATAGTGAGACAACATAATATATTGTTTTGAGAGCCACTTTCTGAAGCCAGAAATCAGAATCAAAATTTGACTTTAATATACATATGAACCTAAACAATTCACATAATTGTGACCCAATCAACTTAAAGAGTAGATTGAAGAAAATGTACCAATGGGCAATGTTAAATCTTTCTTACTGGAAGTTTGCTATACTGACATATGCAGTTTCATATATATATAATTTACTGTACTAATATATATGCATATGTATATATATACATATATGTGCATACATATATATATATATATACATATATATATAGTTACTATTGCTGCTGCTATTACCACTACACCATCACCATCACCAGTATTTCCAGTCCCATGGTTTGTTTTGTTTTGTTTTGTTTTTAATATCAATCCATTCCAGGTAGATGGAATTAAGTGTCTCCAGCATTCTCTAGCATTGAGTACATATTGGTCATTATATAGAGTTCTCATATTTAAAGTCCTAATAGTAAGTTCAAGTTTATTGACTCACTAGAAATGATGTGATCCTGTGATTCTTAATACTTTCTATCTCCTGTCTTGCCATTCACCCAGCATCACCACAGAAGTAGAAGGTGACTACACAGAAGTAATTTTATTATTGCATGCATTATTAAAGAAAGTTAATTTTAATTCTGTATAATGTAATTAATAATAATAATTTGTTTATTCCATTCTCTGTTCAAAAGGCTATGTCTTAAAGAAGCTTAAAGAGAAACTCCTCTCAGCTCATTCCAGATGAGAAAAGTCATCATAATCTAGCATCTCCCAGGATCTGGGATAAAACTGTCTCTAGACAATTAAAAATAAGTATAATACAATCTACAATGGAGCATCTCATGAAGAATATGATCAAGCGGTAACAGATAACCAGTGAGGAACTTCGAAAAACTATATAAAAGTTATCATCAAGAAATGCTATGCCATGAAAAAATGATGAGCTGATATCATGACAAAAGTGACATCTTTATTGGCATCCTTGAAATGTCAGGAGGAAGAAAGGAAGGCCTCTAATATGTTAAGTGGACATCTCATAGAGAACCTATGGGGGACTTGGGTGAATGTAATAATTAATGACCAGTAATGGATGGGATAACATTTTCATTAAACTTTGAAGGAAAAGTGAAGGTATGGATGACATTCTGGGTAGAGGGGATGATATTTACAAAGACATAAAAATAGGAAAATATAAGTAACATTCTGGTACAAGTCAATAGACATATTTGACCAAAGCATAAGATATATAAGATTTGTATAGCAGATCAGATAGAAATATAGTAGCTTAAGTCATGAATGGCCTTTATTTTTGGCTAATTGAGCTGGACTTGCTCAATTCATAATGGGGTTACTTAAAACATTTTTAACTGAACAACAATTTGGGGAGACTACTCTATTAAAGATGTGCAAGACCAAAAGATGCAAAGATGGCCAAACTGAGGAAAGGACACTTATTAATAGGCTACTATATTTTTCAAGATATTAAGTCCACATTGGGAATCATACCCTTACCTACAGATACCCTTAAAAGTAATTGTTTTTCTCTTTTGTACCTCTGTAACCTTCCAAGTTATCTTGGGATTTACTGACTAGATTTCTTTCTTAAAGAACAGGCCTTAAGCCAAAACCAATCTGATTCTAATTTGTCACCAATAGGCGCTAGGCCAAGTCACATTTCATTATTGTTTAGGTCCTGATTGACTGACATTGAAAGTAGCAGTTATTTCTGCTTTGGCCAGAAACTGTGAGCGTCTTCCTCTCTCAAATTCATTTATTCATTTATATATTTATTTAGATTTTTTTTGACTAGGTGAAAGAGGAGATTCTTTGCCTCAATTAATATCTAGATTTAATTGATGAATGGGTGTGGCCTCAATCAAACTAACAACTGTTGAAGACTTTAGCTTAAATAGGCCAAAGTTTCCCATTATAACTTGGGCCATCTTCTGTTATCCTGATTTATATTTGGCCACTGGATCCAAATGGCTCTGAAAGAGAAAGTGAATCAGGAAACCTTTGCTCATCCCTTTTACACCTAAATGCAATTAATTTACATATCATGTCATCACTTCCCTGATGTCATGAGCTCTTTGAAAAGAAATGATGAACAGCAACAATAACAGACATGAGGGGGGTGGAGCCAAGATGGAGGGGTGCAGATAGGACTCTCTGTGAGCTCCTCTTATCTTCCCTCAAACTAAGAGCAAATTAAGCCCCTGAACTGGTTCTGGTGTGAAATCTCCCTCAAACACTTGGATTACAATACATTTCCATCAAAAATTACCTTGGAAAAAATCTGGAGCAGGCCTGCTTCAGAGGGGCAAGGTATCTGGCCACTTGACACACTTGAGTGCAAGCTTGCAGCCAAGGAGGGAGATGGGGGATGGGACAGAGTATGGCAGATTACAGGCACCCAGGAAGTCTCTGGGAGATGCTTGGGACACTTTGGTCTCCTTATAGGTAGGTGCTTTGGCAGATCTGCCTTTGGTAAAAGGTGAATTGAGAATAACTGAGAACCCAGACCTAGCCCGACCAGCCCCCTCACTGGAGGTCAACTACATGAACTTCACTGGGGCAAAATGAAGTACTTGCTGGTCCCCTGCTTTAAAAAGACCTCAAGCTCTAAAAAATTAGTAAGAAACAGAAGAGAACTCTCACCATCGACAGGTTTTATGGAGAGAAATAAAGGAAGATCTTAGATCCTGAGGTTCTTAAAGGGAAAGCAACACCAGAGGAAGCCACAAAGGTGGACATGAGCTGGTCCCCATTTCGCAAGGTTTCCTGGAAGATTGCATAAAGAATCTCAAAAGATAGTTAGAAGAAAAATGGGCAAATGATTTGAGATCAGTGCAAGAATGATATAATGCACTACAAAAAAGATATGAAAAAGATACCAATTCACTGAAAAACAAAATTGGTGAAATGAAAAAAGACAAAAATTCACTGAAAAATAAAACTGGCAAAATGGAAAAAGAATGCAGTGAACAAAAAAATTCAATTAGCCAGTTACAAAAGGAGCTTAAAAAAGATAACTGAAGAAAATAATACTTTAAGATTTAAAATTGAACAAATAGAAGTGAATGACGCAATAAGACTTCAAGAATCAGTTAAACAAAAACAAAAAATGGAAAAAATAGAAGACAATATGAAATATTTCCTAGGAAAAAACAACTGACTTGGAAAACAGATCCAGGAGAGACAATCTAAGGATTATTGGACTCACTGAAGCCATGATGAAAAAAAAAGAACCTTGATGCTATCTTCTAGGAAATCATAAAAGAGAATTGCCCTGATGTTTTAGAACCAGAAGGCAAAATTGGCATTGAAAGAATTCATCGATCACCTCCTGAAAGAGACCCCAAAATTAAAACCCCCAGGAATATTCTGGCCGAATTTCAAGACTATTGCACCAAGGAAAGGATATTGCAAGCAGCTAGAAAGAAACAGTTCAAATACCGAGGAACTCTAATTAGAATTACACAAGATCTGTCAGCTTCCATATTAAAGGATCAAAGGGCCTGGAATCAGATATTACAAAAGGCAAAAGAACTCGGATTACAGCCAAGAATAAGTTACTCAGCTAGAATGAGCATCATCTTCCAGGGAAGGAGATGGTCATTCAATGATACAGGAGAAGTTCACCTATTTCTAATGAAAAGACCATATCTGAACAAAAAATTTTACCTCCAAATACAGGACTCAAGAGAAGCATAATAAGATAAAAGGAAAGAACTCTTGAGAACTATATTTCTACTATGGGTATCCTTAAAGAATGGGAGTATAATTCGATTTTACTTTGATAAAAATGGAAAAGAAATTAGAGGTGAAAGGGATATCATACTGAAAAAGGGGGAAAGGAGGCAAAATAAAGTAAAAAAAAGGAGGTAAAATGAGGCAAAATCTCATAAAGAGACATACAAGATCTAATATAATTGAGGGAAAGAAGGGAGGGCAATGAGTATACTGTAAACCTCACTCTAATTACATTGGGCTCTAAGAGAGTATATCAGACACATTTGGCTTCAAAGAAAGGCCTGAACCTCCTTGTGGGAAGGTGGGAGGGAAAGGAGGAAAGGAAAGGGATAGACTAATAGAAGGATTAGGGGAAAAGTATAAAGGGGAGGGAGGGGGTCTAAAGGGGGGAGCACTGTTGGAGGGAAGTGGTCATCAAAAATAAAGTACTGGGGAGGGGGGAAGGGAGAGAGGGGAAAAGGAAGAGAAAATCATAACTCTGGGTAAAAAGATGGCAGGAAATGCAGATTTAGTTATTTTAACTGTGAATGTGAATGGGATGAACTCTCCCATAAAACGGAAGTGGGTAGCAGACTGGATTAAAAGCCAGAATCCTACAATATGTTGTTTACAAGAAACACATCTAAAACATAGAGATACATACAGAGTGAGGGAAAAGGGCTGGAGCAGAATCTTCTATGCTTCAGGTGAACAAAGAAAGGCAGAAGTAGCAATCCTTATCTCGGATCAAGTAAAAGCAAAAATAGATCTAATTAAAAAAGATAAGGAAGGAAACTATATTTTACTAAAGGGTAACATAGACAATGGAGTGGTATCAATAATAAACATATATGCACCAAGTGGTATAAGAAAATGTTAGAAAAGTTAGGTATCCTTGGAGGAAATTGAATGGCGATAGAAGGGAGTATACTTTTAACTCAGGGGTTCATGGAACTTATACGAAAATTGATCATGTGTTAGGGCATAAAAACCTCAAAATCAAATGCAGAAAGGCAGAAATAGTAAATGCATATTTTTCAGATCATAATGCAATAAAACTCACATGTAACATAAAGCCAGGAGAAAATAGACCACAAGTTAATTGGAAATTAAATAATCTAATCTTGAAGAATGAATGGGTGAAAAAGCAAATTATAGACACAATCAATAATTTCATCCAGGAGAAAGACAATAATGAGACAACATACCAAAATTTGTGGAATACAGCCAAAGTGGCTATAAGGGGTAAATTTATATCTCTAGATGCTTATTTGCATATAATCGAGAAAGAAAACATCAACAAATTGAGCTTGCTATTAAAAAAGAAATTTAGAAAAAGACCAAATTAAAAACCCTCAATTAAATCTAAATTGGAAATTCCCGAAAATAAAAAGGGAGATTAATAAAATTCAAAATAAGAAAACTATAGAATTAATAAATAAAACTGAGTTGGTTTTGTGGAAAAAAAAAACAACAAAATAGATAAGCCTTAAATTAGTTTGATAAAAAAAAAGGAAAGGGAAAAATCAAATTGTTAGTGTCAAAAATTATAGAGAGAATTTTCTTCCAATGAAGAGCAAATTTGAATAACAATTAGGAGTTACTTTGCCCAACTATATGACAATAAATTTAATAATATAAATGAATTGGATGAATATCTACAAAAATATAGATTGCCC
>JAJPUD010033153.1:0-11516 GCA_023553655.1 Myrmecobius fasciatus
AGCGGCTGCAGAGCCTCTGCTCAGAATCTGGGTGTAGAAGGTGGTCCGGAGGGGCTTTGGCTGGGAAATAGTCTTGTGATGTGGGGCCAGTGTGTCTGACATGTGCTCAGGCTCATACACACACACACGCATTCACGTACACAGGCATGAATCCCGGTGACACGGCTCCCAGTAGGAGCTGTAAAGTGGACACGCAGCAAAGACATATAATGGAAAAGGCTCAGTCAATCAACTGGTGTTCAATCATTGGGGCTCAGACCCCAAGGATCCTTGCTGTGGTTTTCTGATTCTGTGAGACCTTTGGAGCTGTGTGTGTATGTGTGTTAGTGTGAGTGTGAAAGTATGTGGGTGTGATTGTGTATGTGTGTATATGTGTGAGTGTGACAAAGTGAGATTGTGTGCATGAGTATATGTATGTATGACTATATGCACATAAGTATCTAATGTGTGTGTGTGTGTGTGTGTGTGATAGAGGAGGGGCCATCCAGAGCCTGTGTAGCCTCTCTCTGTCTCTCCTCTGCATCTCCCTCTATGCCTTTGTTCTCTCTCCCTCCCCCACCTCATCTTTCTGGCTATCTCCATTTCTTTTCTCTTTCCTCTCCCTGCCATTCTCTCTCCTTTTTTCTGCCCCCTCCTCTTCCTCCTTCTGCTCTCTCCTCACCCATCTCTATCTCTGCCCATATCTCTCCTCGCTCTATTTTCTTTCTCCTTCCCTCCTTCTCCCTTTCCCTTCTTCCTCATCTCTCTCTCTGCCCTCCCCGCCCCCTTGCAGGAGAAGGCTTGGGAGGTTCAGTGGCTAAAGTTGGAGAAGATGATCAACACTCTTGTTCTCAACTACTGCCAATGCCTGCTGAAGCAAGAAGAATACTATGAGGTGCTGCAGCACACCAGCGACATCATTCAGCACCACCCAGGTCTGAGCTGGCTCAGGGAGAGGGGCGGGGAGAGGGAGCCAGCATCCTTCTCAGAGCATCGCTGAGCCAGAGATACCAGCTGGTTTCTCTTCCTCCTCCTTCCTCCCTTCCTCCTCCTCCTCCTCCTCCTCCTCCTCCTCCTCCTTCCCCTCCTCCTCCTCTTTCCCTTTTCATCAATGAATTTGGCCATCAAGGAAGCCTTCTTCCAATGTTACATATGCTGGAGGCTCCCCCTGGCTGAAAGTAGGTGAAGGTTGGAATAGTGACATGGGAGCTGGCTTTGTTCTGCTTGTCCCTAGAGAGCAGAAGAAGGCAGACTAAGGCTGGAGGGTGGCAAAACCTTCACAAGCAGGAGCTGTCCCAGCATGGAGGGAGCTGCTTCAGGGATTGTAGCCTCCCTCTCCATGGAAGGCTCCAAGCAGAGGCTGTGAGACCCCTTGTTGGGGATGCTTAGGCCTGGATTAGGAGGTCTCTGAGGTTTCTTTACTCTCTGAGACTCTTTTCTGAGTGCAATCCGAACTTGAAATAGGAGTCCATGATTGAACTGAGAAGACCCTCATAATTAAGTGGGAGTGAGAAGCTTCATCCAGTCCTGACCCTGCCTGCCTCTCCCTGTACTTTGTCCCCAGAGATCACTGCTGGAGATAAGCGGTGTCACTGTAAGAGCAGCAGGTGTCCTGCATCTGGGCAAATCTTCCTTCCATCCCCATCTCCTGCAGGTATTGCGAAGGCCTACTATGTGAGGGCCAGGGCGCATGCGGAGGTGTGGAATGAGGCAGAGGCCAAAGCAGACCTGCAGAAGGTGCTGGAGCTGGACCCTGCCATGCAGAAGGCTGTGAAGAAGGAGCTGAGGGTGCTCGAAGTCCGGATGGAGGAGCAGCGGGAGGAGGAGAGGCGCCGCTGCAGGAACATGCTGGGCTGAGCCTGGAGAAGGGCCCAGAGCAGGGGCAGCCTGATGACCTTGATAGCCTGCTAAGCCTGTGCTTGCAACACCAAGGCAGAAGAGGGGAGGATGGGCCCTCTCATCTCTCGTATGGCTGTTGTGTGAATGCAGCAGGTGGAGCACTCCTGGTCTGGCCTCCTCCACAGGAGAAGGCAACACTCTGGGCACTCCTTGGGCTGGGCAGGGTTCAGTCACTTCACCAGCACAGCTAGCTAGCTCTCAGTGCTCTGTTCTGCATTTAGAAATAAAAATGAGACTAGTTCTCAGGCTGCTGTGTTCTATGACCAAGGTCCAAAGCTCAGATCTCTCTGATACTTCTCAGCAACATGCTCTTCTCCCCTGCCCCCCTTCATTTCCTCATGGGTTCTCATGACCATGGCACAGGTCACTGAGAGACACTGAGTGTCCTACCCTACTCCGGGTGATCTTGGTGGTGGGGAGAGCACAGAAAGCCTGCCGCTCTTCTGGGAATTCTTAGACCTGAGTTCAAATCTGGCCTTAGACACTAACTAGCTGTGTGACCATGGATAAGTCGCTTAACCCCAGTTACCTCAGTTACCTCATCTGTAAAATGGGCTGGAGAAGGAAATGGTAAATCACTCTAGTATCTCTGTCAATAAAACCCCAAATAGTTCAAGAAGAGTTGGACATGACTGAGCAACAGCAATAATAATAGCACCTCCCTCCCAGGGTGGCTGGGAGAGCTAAGAGTTAACATATGTAAAGCCTTTGCAAACCATAAAGGCTGCCAGGCTCTGGGGTCTGTGCTAGTGAGCCATGGGGATGGATATGACCACACCCACTGCACCACTGGACAGCCCAGCAATTCTGAAGGAAGATTTTCTTTTTGGGGTCCACTGGGGGGGGTGGCCTGCAGCACTGGCCAGAGCCGTCCTCAAGTCCCATCTCCCTAGGGGGTGATAACTGCAGGGGAAGGCTGGAGGCAGAGCTGATCACCTAGTGCCACTCTATTCCTGGGGGTCTTACCATCAGGGGTTTGAGGTTATCTCCATCAGGGCCTGAGGCAAGTTGGTGGTGGCTTTTTGACTATCTAGGATAGCCCCCCTTCTGGCTCCTCACTGGGATATCCCTCTGTCATGGGAGGTTGCCTGAGGCAGAGGGCAGAGAGAGAGGGGAAGGACCCAAATAAGGGGGCCAGCTGAAGCCACCTTGGGGCAGTGTGGCTTCAGACCCCCTCTGAGGCCAGGAGGGAAGAGCAGCTGCCAGGGCCATGGGGCACTCCCCAGGGCTGGTTCTGGTGGCCGCTGTACTCATAGGAACAGGGGACAAATTCAGTACTCTATGCAGAGCTCAGCCTGTCCTCCACTTGGGCAGATGTTCTGACCTGGTGAGGTGAGAGGTGAGAGGAAGGCGGAGTGGCCCTGGACCTCCAGAGGTAGAAAAGCTCAGAAATATACATTAAAGACCACGCTGGTTACACGCTCCATCCATGTAACACAAGAGGCAATTCTGGGCCTCCACATCCCCCAGAAAGAAAACGAGGAAGTGCCATCCTGCTGGGGAGACTGCAGGGGCAGCAGGGGGCTAAGGCCACAAAAAGGGAGGACGAACAAAACCTGACCTTTGCTTTCCTCCCCATGAGCTATTTGGACAGTGTATTATGGGAAGAGGCTGGCACCTCTACATAGAGGAATAGTGAGCTAAAGAGAGATTAATAGGGACAGGATCTTCATCCAAGATTGGACTTGGTCCAATGAGCCCAGAACGACAGTTTAAACCACTCCCTCTGTTCCAGCTCCAAGATTTCTCCTGAATTAAAGCTTTGCATCTCCAGCTATTTATAGGATGTTCCTCTTGGATTTTTCACTGGTACCTCAAACTCAATGTGCCCCCACAAAATCCCATCACCCTTTTCCTTTTTCATCTCTCCTTCCGCTCCTCTTCCTCCTTCTCTCCTTCATCCTCCCAGGGCAGGGGATAGGACTTTCTTTGAATAGTTCTCCATCCCAACATGAGCAGGGACTCCATTTGTATCATTGGATGGCCCGACTAACCTTTTATTAAACCCTGGCCACTTTGGGTCAGGATATAATGGGGCCTCCTTTAGCATGGCCTGAACCAGGAAGAAAGGAGAAAGAACTCTAGCCTTGGGTCTTGTGTCCTCGAGTGTGCCCTTTTTGGCTCCCAAGCCTCAGTTTCCCCAGCTTTATAAAAGGAAGACAGCTCATTATCCTGGCATTCTGGACCTCTGCGCCTGGAAGGTGACAAATCTTTCTGGACTTTTGTCTTTCACTAGTAGAAATGGTACTTTTGGCCTCCTCCATAATCAGCTGTTCCTGAAACTGAGAAATGACAGGCAATCCTCATTATGGAGATGATTCCTTAAAAGAACCTCCAAAGATTTGCAAGGATCCTTCCCTTTGAGGTAATTATGCAGCTCTCCTTTCAGGTCTGGAGGTAATCAGAACAAGGGAAGACATAAATATTCCAGAACAAGGGAAGACTGTTGTCTCTGTTAATTATCAGGAACAGTTCTTGCCCCCTCTCCCATCCCGGTGCTCGCCAGGGCTCTGTTGTCATACTTGCCTCGCTGTGGGCTCCTTTTTCATCAGGACCAGAAAATGGGTCTTCTTTGTGGGAGAGGATGCTTCTCCTCCTCTTCTCCCTGCAGCAATAGTGGCACGCCTCCTTTGGGTCGCCCCCAGAATGGACAGGCTGAGCTGAACCAGACTCATCAGTCTAAGGTCTGGAAAGGACTTTGGCTGTGGCTGAAGTTGGGGCCAGTAAGGGTAAGGGGCCCAAAGGGTTCTTGGGGAGTAGGCGGAGAAGGCAGTGGCTTTGGGGCTATCACATGTGCGGCCCTGGAAAGACTCCCCTTTCCCCTGTTATTTGACTATTAATGGATTTGGTGGAAGAAGGGGGTTCAGCCCCCTATGTGGGGGAGACATGCTAGCTTAAGCTAATGCAAGGTAGCTTCATGGCAGGCAAAGGTCCACCATCAGGTGTGGAAGAATCCAAACGTCCTCTTCCGCCTGCTGACCTGTGCCCCGGTGTGTGATGTGTGCAGTCTGGGCTCTTGGCGGAGCTTGGAGGAGGCAGCGTTTTCCTAGCCCTTTCTTTGACTCTGTATTCATTAAAGGGGTATAGTGCAGGGGTTTGGGGGTCACCCAAAGAGCCTAAGCATGTGATGCTAAACATAGGCAAGGTGAGAACAGAGATTTGGATGCAGCTACAGGAAGGTAGAACAAAGGTGAGCGCCTCTCCTTGGCCCTTTCATTATTACTGAATAAAACTTCAGTATAATCTGTCTGGTCAGAACTGGAAAGAAAAAGGAACAGTTTCTCCAAACAGACAACTTGGGGGCAGTGGCTACTGAGGTGGAAGCAAAGCCAGACTTGACCCAAACACTTCAGATGGATGGCTGAGGAGGGTGGCGGGTCTGACTCATAAAAGAGTTGAACTAGACTTGGGGTGTGAGCCACCTCACAAATGAGCTTTTGGGCAAGGAACCGCCATACTGCTATTTAGTGGGAGGCTGCAAAGGGCAACAAAGAAGTAGCCCAGCAGAAATGCCGACCATAGTGCATTTAAGAGGAGTGAGGTCATGGGGGAAATGATGGAGTAGGGTACCCTTGGAGGACTGGAGGGGATACCTGTGCCTGGAAACCTTTAGGAGCTTCTTCAGTTGTAAAATGTTGGAAGGGAAATAGGTTGTCCAATGCACTTTTGTCCTCCACCCCCATTACTCTATGGAGGAGGAGACTGAGGTCCAGGGCAATGACTGGCCTATGGCCCCTGGGTTCTGATGGGGTTGCTGAGCTTGGGATCCTTCTCCTCCATGCACTACTCCTTGCATTGCCCCCAAATATCCTCCCACAGCTGCAGCCATCCTATCAGACTATGGTTCAGCCATCCTATCAAACTATGGTTCTCATTCTAATGAGCAGAGATGGGGTTCCCTGGGTCCCCCAGTCATATGTGACATGTTTTCTGGGTCCTTTGTGGAAGCTCCCTCCTCTGAAGGGAGGGCCAGGTGACTCAGCTCAGCTTATCATCAAGGCCTGCATGGCAAAGGAAAGCTTCAAGTATCTGAGAACCGAGGTCCCCAACCTTCCCCCCTTCTCTCTTCTCGGTGTCCTGGGAAGGGAAGTTAACTAGGGTCTGTTGAGCTGTGTTTGTCATTCGGCTTCTGACCATAGATAGGGCCCCCAACCAAAATGGCCTTTCTCTTCTGTATTATTTTCTATTTATTCAGGAGACACATTCACTTCCTTTGAGAGAATTTCCTCTTGAAATCCCGAGACTGGCCCATCTTCATGGGCACTGGCCAGCCCATCCTCTTGGGCACTGGCCAGCCCATCTTCACGGGCACTGTCCAGCCCATCTTCACGGGCACTCTCCAGCCCATTTTCATGGGCACTGTCCAGCCCTGAACTTTCCGTTCCCCACCCCACCAGTGAAACCAGATGCTCAATGTTGGCCATCTGTAACCTTGGAAACCTAGTTCTAATGACAACCCCCTTCTCAACTCCCATCAGCCCTTGGTAAATTTGACCTAAATGGTCTGACCTTTAACAGTGTTCTCCCCTTGCTCATAAATATTCCAGAAGCCCTTTCTGCAGCTGTCCCTGCTGCCACTTTCTTAGAGTGGGAGGCTGGGGTGACTGGGGGGAGGGAAAAGGGAAGGGAAAAGAGAGAGGAGGAAGAGTGTCACAGGAAGGAAAAGGGGGAAAAATGACAGAAGGAAGGGAAAGAAAGAGGATTAGGGGAGAAAAGGAAGGTGGAAGAGAAAAGGGAAAGGAAAGGGGAGGACATTCTAATGGGAGCTTCTTACTGTTCACAGACTTTTCTTTGTCCCCTTGCCAACTTTGGGTTTAGAACTTTAGGTCCCTGCTCCATTTACATCCCCACAGCCTCCCTGCTCTGCCTCCCTCCCCGTGACCTCCTGAGAACCAATAGCACTCTATGCCCCAGGCTCCTGTGGGAGCTGAGGAAACCATCCAAGCTGGTGGACCCAGGCCTGGGAAGTGCAGCCACCGCCCGGGCTGGAGCTGGCTCTTTTTGTGGGCACAAAGAATAGTCTTCAGACTTTTCGGATTCATCCAATGTCTATCTGCAGGGGGCTTCACCTCCAAGCCTGGGCCTGGTGAATTTTCGAAGGAGGCTCTGGCTGCAGCTTCCTGAGGGAGTGACCTGCTTGGAAGAGTGGCTGATGGCAGGCAGGGGCTGGGATGGCCCACTGGTACTCTGCTTCTTCAGGGTCTTTCTTCTACAGGGCAAGAACCACGTCCCTGGGGCATTCTGAGCCTGTTGGTGAGCTTGTGGTACTCTGAATCAGGCAAACTTATGTTACCATGAATCAGGGGCCAGGTGGAGACTGGCTTGCCTCCATCAGCCCTGCTCCCTGGCGGAGAGGGAGCTTCCTCATCACCCCCCTCAGAAATTCATCATCCCAGACCTTGAGCTGGTCAAAGTCAGGAAGCTTGAGTCTCCTCAGCTTGCTCACCAGGAGCTTCTGGAAGTCTGCAGGTGGGAGCAGCCAGAGGCCAGGAGAGCCGGCTGCCTCCTTTGTGACTCCCAGGGTTGCCCTGCTGCCTTGGGTGTGAAATGAGTGACTGACTGGTTTATTCTGGTTCACCCCGGAGTTCCCTTTCCATTCACATCCCTGGCATCCTTCAGGCCCCAGCAGGAAGTAAGGAGAGCAGTGGGGTGATCACGGGTGCTATCCCTGGCAGACTGGCACAGGTGGGGAGAAGAGAGACAAGACAATTGACCCTGGATGAGGAGAGAGCGACTCCACAATCCTGTCATCTCTAAGCAAGTCTGTGCAAACAGGTGTAGACTAAGGCAAGTACCTGGGAAGGGCTCCAAGACCTGGGGCCAAACCCCACTTGAGACGGTTTCTAGCCAAGAGGCCATGGACAAGAAGCTTCATTTCTCAGCTCTGTGTCCACATCTGTGAAATGAGAAGCCAGAGAACACCATAATCCCTCTCTCAGGGCTGAGGAGAGCTGCTTTGCTACTGCCCTTGTGCCCTGCCCTGTTGGTTGGTGTTTGGAAGGAGGGAAAAGAGCCCAAGGAAAGCATGGATGGTGGAAGGAGCCCCTCGAGGTCGAGACAAGGGACCTGGATCTGAGTCGGGATTTGGAAAGTCAATTTATCTTTGTAGGACTCAGTTTCCCAATGTGTTACGTTCCTCTTTGGGATTTATCATTTCTGGCTCTAAGGTGTTAGCAGAAAAAACAATTTATGGCTTGGGGCAAAGAGAAGTATGGGATGTTAGAATTGGGAGTGTGCTTAGAGATCCCCAACTCGAATCTGTCTGTCTTTGTCCCTGCAATCTGTCTGTCTGTCTGTCTCCGTCTCATTTTTGTTACAAGGGAATAGCTTAATGAGTAGGGGAGTGAGTGAAAAAGAATTTATTCAGAAATACAAGTAATAGAGAAAATATATCAATGAAAGAATATATTTAAACAATAAAGGTTTTAGAAAGATCCAGGAAAGGAAACTGGGGAAGACCTTCTTCTGGGACACCCTCAAACCTCCCGAGCTGCCTCTGCTGGCCCTGCTTGGAGCTCCTTCATTGATACCAACTGAGGCTGGCACTGCACATGTAGTGTTATCAGGGCAGAAATGCCTTCCTTGTGAGGTTCTAGAGCAGATGAGGGGTTCTCTCCTGGGGGCCCTTGGACTCTTCCTATTTTGATAAGATAGGATCAGAGAGTTCTTTTGCAATCCTGTGAATTTCATTTAGACATTTATGTAACAACATGAGAAGGAAGGCTTCCTCAGACGTGTGTGTGTGTGTGTGTGTGTGTGTGTGTGTGTGTGATCAAGGACACACATTTTAAAGGATCAAAAGATTAGAGACAACTTTATCCAAATCCAGATCTCCAGAGTCCAAAATGAAAGGCTGCCTGCTGGGGGGGGGTCCCTTGACCCTGAGGCACCTTCCATCTCTGAGATCAGCTAATAGATGGCCAGCCAAGAAGACAATAAATGTCCCAGAAGCTTTGTTAAGGCTGGGGACCAGGGAGCTAAGAGGAGGACAAAGGTGAAGTGCAAGCCCATTCAACCTTGGCGATAGCGTTTGTTAATTGAATTGTATTAATTTTATTATTAATCAATTTTATTAATTGAATCCAAGGAAAGCTTATTAAATTTTGTGGTTTTTAAATTAACAGCAATAGAAACAGCACCTCTCATCCCAACCCCCACTCTAATGTAAATGGATTTTTTTCTATAGACTCACAAGGACAGGTTGTTAGGCAGGATAGGAGAACACAGTTAAATCACAAATCTATGGAAATATTAAATGATGTCAATGCTTACTTGTGTTCTCTGACAATCTGCTCATGCCCTAAGGATCCTTTATAATTCCTGCCTCATTGGCAATCATGAGGCAGATCATTTTCCTGTCATCATGACTGGAGCCCCCAGCCAGGACGTTTTCTACCAGGGGACTGACTAATGGAGATCCCAGCCGGTGAACCATCATTGCCTTACCCCCACCTCCACAAGGTGTCCCCAAGACAGAGAGCAGGAGTCTTCTCGGTGACCCAAAAGGGAAGCTGGAGCCTGATAGAAGCAAAATGGGAAATCTACTGCTAGTCTTTGAGGGTTCTCAAAGCCTCCTGGTAACAGATTCACTTTTGAGGGCACATGACTAGTGAGAACAGGTGAAAACATTGGCTTAATAGTAACAGCATCATTGCTAGGATGTTTGCTTGCCAAAGCTGCAGCAGCTGCTGCTACTATTACTATCACTATTTCTGCTGCTACTATTACTGCTGCTGCTACTATTACTATTACTGCTGCTGCTACTATTACTATCACCATTTCTGCTGCTACTCTTACTGCTGCTGCTACTATTACTATCACCATTTCTGCTGCTACTATTACTGCTGCTGCTACTATTACTATTACTGCTGCTGCTACTATTACTATCACCATTTCTGCTGCTACTCTTACTGCTGCTGCTGTTATTACTATCACTATTTCTGCTGCTACTATTACTGCTGCTGCTACTATTACTATTACTGCTGCTGCTACTATTACTATCACCATTTCTGCTGCTACTATTACTGCTGCTGCTGCTATTACTATCACTATTTCTGCTGCTACTCTTACTATTACTGCTGCTATTACTATCACTATTTCTGCTGCTACTATTACTGCTGCTGCTACTATTACTATTACTGCTGCTGCTGCTATTACTATCACTATTTCTGCTGCTACTATTACTTCTGCTGCTACTATTACTATTATTGCTGCTGCTGCTGCTATTAATATTACTGCTGCTGCTACTCTTACTATTACTATTGCTGCTGCTGCTGCTGCTGCTCCTCCTCCTCCTCTTCCTTCTTTGGGTTGCTGCTGCTACAGTTACCATCACCACCATCATCACCACCACCACCACCAGTCCCACCTAACATTTATATGGTGTTTACTATGTGGCAGGCACTATGCTAAGCACTTTACACATATCTCACTTCATCCTCACACAACAAGCTGGGGAGGTGGGTACTATTCTCTCCATTTTACAGATGAGGAAACTGAGGCAGGTAGAAGTAAAGTGAGTGCCCCAGGGTCACACAGCCAGAAAGTATCCGAGGGCAGATTTGAATTTGGGTCTCCCAGGCCCAGAGCTAAGGGCACTGGGTGTCCTGAATGAAGTCACAGGCCTTTCATTATCTTGTCAAGGCTGGACATAGAGGAAATATCAGAGCAGCTTTCCCAGCAGGCCTGCTGACTATTGCTGCCCCTGCGTTCACAGCACCCCAAGGTCTATCATAAGCTCAGACCAATAAACTGAGACACTGAGTTTGAGAGGAGGTGGTTTCAGACTGGGGTCTGAATATATCAGAGAAGACTGATCTGAGGTGAGGGAGTCTGGACCCCAGGAACTGGGGAGACTGCAGAGTGAGGTGCAGACTCCCCAGGCCTGAGGAGAGGTCCTGGGCTTGTGTCCACTGATGGCGAGGATCTGGTCAGTAGAGGGACCCTTCTCTCCCATCTCTCTCAGGCAGGAAGAGGGAAACTTTCTCCTGAGGATGTCCTGCTCCTGTCTGTCCCCAGGGCCTTTCCAATGTTTCTCCCTCCTCCTGGCCTGGCTTCCTCTTCACCCCAATCCTACAGGATCCTTCATTTCCTTCACCACATTCACAAATACCCTTCCTACATCACACCTTTTTATTTATTCTAATAAAGTATTTTTTATTAAAGCTTTTTATTTGCAAAATGTCTGCATGGGTAATTTTTCATCATTGACCCTTGCAAAGCTTTCTGTTACAAATTTTTCCCTCCTTCCCCCCATCCTCTCCCCCAGATGGCAGGAAGTCTACTACATGTTTATTATGTTAAAATACATGACAAATTGAATATATGTATACATATTTATACAATTATCTTGCTGCACAAGAAAAATCGGATCCACAAGAAAAAAAAAAACCTGAGAAGGAAAACATAATGTTTGCTTGCATTATGTTTTCCTTCTCAGCATGAAATGTTATGTTGTGGTCCACATTTCACATCCCTCTCTCTGGGTGTATATGGCTTTCTTCAGTGAACAATTGGAATGGGTTTGAAACAGCTCATTGTTGAAGAGAGCCATGTCCAACAGAACTGATCATCGTATAGTCTTCTTGTTGCTGTACATCACGCCTTTAATGAGCTTCTCCAATAGGGAAAGACCCCAA
>JAJPUD010033154.1:0-11514 GCA_023553655.1 Myrmecobius fasciatus
CTCAACCTTGCTCTCTCAGAATTAGATAAATGAAACCATAAAATAAAGAAGAAAGAAACTAGGGAGATAAACCAATTGTTAGAAAAGTTAGGTATGATAGATCTATGGAGAAAATTGAATGGAGACAGTAGGGAGTTTACTTTTTTCTCAGCAGTCCATGGAACCTATACAAAAATTGACCATGTATTATGGCATAAAAACCTCAAAATCAAATGCAGAAAGGCAGAAATAGTAAATGCATCTTTTTCAGATCATGATGCAATAAAAATCACATGCAATATAAGGCCAGGAGAAAATAAACCAAAAGTTAATTGGAAATTAAATCATCTAATCCTGAAGAATGAATAGGTGAAAGAGCAAATCATAGACACAATCAATGATTTCATCCAGGAGAATGACAATAAGCAGACAACATACCAAAATTTGTGGGATATGGCCAAAGCAGTTATAAGGGGCAATTTTATATCTCTAGATGCTTACTTACATAAAATAGAGAAACAAAACATCAACGATTTGGGCTTATTATTAAAAAAAAAAACTAGAAAAAGAACAAATTAAAAACCCTCAATTAAATACCAAATTGGAAATTCTAAAAATAAAAGGAGAAATTAATAAAATTGGAAATGAGAAAACTATTGAATTAATAAATAAAACTAAGAGTTGGTTCTACGAAAAAACCAACAAAATAGATAAGCCTTTAGTTAATTTGATAAGATAAAGGAAAGAAGAAAATCAAATTGTTAGTCTCAAGAATGATAAGGGAGAACTTTCCTCCAATGAAGAGGAAATTAGAACAATAATTAGGAGTTACTTAGCCCAACTTTATGCCAGTAACTTGGATAATCAAAATGAAATGGAGGAATATCTACAAAAATATAGATTTCCCAGGTTAACAGAAGAGGATATACATTATTTAAATAGCCCCATATTAGAAAAAGAAATAGAACAAGCTATTAACCAACTCCCTAAGAAAAAATCTCCAGGGCCAGATGGATTTACATGTGAATTCTAGCAAACATTCAAAGAACAATTAATTCCAATACTACACAAACTATTTGAGAAATTAGGGACAGAAGGTATACTGCCAAATTCCTTCTAAGAGAACAATATGGTGCTGATAGCTAAACCAGGTAGGGTGCAAACAGAGAAAGAAAACTATAGACTAATTTCCCTAATGAATATTGATGCAAAAAAATTAAATAAGATATTAGCAATGAGATTACAGAAAGTCATACCCAGGATAGTACCCTATGACCAAGTAGGATTTATACCAGGGATGCAGGGCTGGTTCAATATTAGGAAAACTATCAGCATAATTAATTATATTAATAACCAAACTAACAAAAACCATATAATTATCTCAATAGATACAGAAAAAGTATTTGATAAAATCCAACACCTTTTCCTATTAAAAACACTAGATAGTATAGGAATAAATGGGCCTTTCCTTAAAATGATCAGTAGCACCTATTTAAAACCAATCAGCAAGCATCATATGTAATGGAGACAAAATAAAACCATTCCCAATAAAATCAGGAGGGAAACAAGGCTACCCATTGTCACCATTACTATTTAATATTGTATTAGAAATGTTAGCTTTAGCAATAAGAGAAGAAAAAGAGATAAAAGGAATTAGAGCAGGTAATGAAGAAACCAAATTATCACTCTTTGCAGATGACATGATGTTATACTTAGAGAACCCTAGAGACTCAGCTGAAAAATTACTAGAAACAATTCACAACTTTAGCAAAGTGGCAGGATTCAAAATTAATCCACATAAATCATCAGCATTTTTATATATTACCAACAAAGTTCAGCAGCAAGAGATACAAAAAGAAATTCCATTCCAAATAACAGATGATAGGATAAAATATTTGGGAATCTATCTGCCAAGGAAAGTCAGAACTATACAAACTAAACTACAAAACACTTTCCACACAAATAAAATCAGACCTAATCATTTGGAAAAACATTAAGTGCTCATGGCTAGGCAGAGCAAACATAATAAAAATGACAATACTACCCAAACTAATCTACTTATTTAGTGCCATACCAATCAAACTCCCAAGAAATTATTTTACAGATCTAGAAAAAATAGTAGCAAAGTTCATTTGGAAGAACAAAAGGTCAATGATTTCAAGGGGATTAATGAAAAAAAAAGGCAGATTAAGGTGGCCTTGCTGTACCAGATCTAAAACTATATTATAAAGCAGCGGTCATCAAAACCGTTTGGTACTGGCTGAGAAATATAGCAGTCGATCAGTGGCACAGGATAGGTTATCAGACAATCTAGGCAATAACCTTAACAATTTAGCGTTTGATAAACCCAAAGACCCCACCTTTTTGGGATAAGTACTCACTATTCAGCAAAAACTGCTGGGAAAATTGGAAACTAGTGTGGAAGAAATTAGGGCTTGACCCATACCTAACACCACATACCAAGGTAAGATCTAAATGGGTTCATGATCTAGATATAAAGAGCGACTTTGTAAGCAAGTTAGGGGAACGTACTATAGTTTATCTCTCAGACCTGTGGAGATGGAATAAATTTATGTCCAAAGAAGATCTGGAACTCCTAATTGAACACCAGATCAATAATTTTGATTATATTAACTTAAAAAGTTTCTGTGCAAATAAAACTAATGCAGACAAGATTAGGGAGGGAAGAATAAAATTGGGAAATCATCTTTACATTTAATGGTTCTGATAAAGGCCTCATTTCTAAAATATATAGAGAATTGTCTCATATATATAAGAATTCCAGCCACTCTTCAATAGATAAGTGGTCAAGGGATATGAACAGACAATATTCAGATGATGAAATTAAAACCATCTCTAGTCATATGAAAAGTTCCTCCAAATCACTGTTGATCAGAGAAATGCAAATTAAGACAACTCTGAGGTACCACTACACACCTGTCAGATTGGCTAAAATGACAGGAAAAGATAAAGATGAATGTTGGAGGGGATGTGGGAAACCTGGGACACTAATACATTGTTGGTGGAACTGTGAACGGATCCAACCATTCTGGAGAGCAATTTGGAGCTATGCTCAAAAAGTTGTCAAACTGTGCATACCCTTTGACCCAGCAGTGTTTCTACTGGGCCTATATCCCAAAGAGATCTTAGAGGAGGGAAAGGGACCCATATGTGCAAGAATGTTTGTGGCAGCCCTTTTTGTAGTGGCTAGAAACTGGAAACTGAAGGGATGCCCATCAATTGGAGAGTGGCTGAATAAATTATGGTATATGAATGTTATGGAATGTTGTTGCTCTGTAGGAAACGACCAGCAGGAGGATTTCAGAGAGGCCTGGAGAGACTTGCATGAACTGATGCTGAGTGAAACGAGGAGAACCAGGAGATCATTATACACAGCAACAACAATATTACATGATGATCAGTTCTGATGGACATGGCTCTCTGCAACAAAGAATTGTCTCAAACCAGTTCTAATTGTTCACTGAAGAAAACCATATACACCCAGAGAGAAGGACATGAAATATGGACCACAACGTAACATTTTCATGATCTCTATCGATATGTGCTTGCATTGTGTTGCCTTTCTCTGATTTTCTTTTGTTCTTGTAGATAGGATTTTTCTTGCATAACTTGTCAAGCATTTCAACATTATTAACATATAGTGGACTTCCTGCCATCTATGGGAGGGGAGGGGACTGGGGGTAAAAGTTTTAATGGAGAGCTTTGTAAAGATCAATGCTGGGGAACTACCCAAACATATATTATACAAATAAAAAGCTTTAATAAAAAAAAAGGGCTGCCACAAATATTTTTGCTCATGTGGGTCCCTTTTCTTGCTTTAAGATCTCTTTGGGATCTCCTTTGGATTCCTTCCTTCTCCACAGGTCTGAGAGGTTAATTATCCTATGTTCCTCTAATTTGCTTATAATGTCATTCTTTATGTCTAAATCATGAACCCATTTAGATCTTATCTTGGTTTGTGATGTTAGACGTGAGTCAAGCCCTAATTTCTTCTATACTATTTTTCAATTTTCCCAGCAGTTTTTGTCAAATAGTGAGTACTTATTGCAGAAGCTGGGGTCTTTGAGTTTATCAAGAACTAGATTGCTATAGTTATTGCCTAGTTTGTCTTGTGATTCTATCCTATTCCACTGATCAACTACTCTATTTCTCAGCCAGTACCAAATGGTTTTGATGACATCTGTTTTATAATATAGTTTTAGATCTGGTACAGCAAGGCCACCTTCATCTGCCTTTTTTTTCATTAATTCCTTTGAAATTCTTGACATTTTGTTCTTCCAAATGAACTTTGCTACTACTTTTTCTAGATCTGTAAAATAATTTCTTGGGAGTTTGATTTGTATGGCATTAAATAAATTAGTGTGGTTAGTATTGTCATTTTTATTATATCCGCTCAGCCTACCCATGAGCACTTGGTGTTTTTCCAAGTGATTATGTCTCACTTTGTGTGGAAAATGTTTTGTAGTTTTGTTCTTATAATTCATGACTTTTCCTTGGCAGATAGATTCACAAATATTTTATACTATTGACAGTTATTTTGAATGTTTTTTTTTTAATTTCATGCTGTAGAACTTTGTTGGTAATATATAAAAATGCTGATGATTTATGTGGATTTATTTTGTATCTTGCAATTTTGAATTGTTTCTAGTAGTTTTTTTAGTTGAGTCTCTAGGTTTCTTTAAGTATACCATCATATCATCTGCAAAGACTGATAATTTGATTTCTTCATTACCTACTCTAATTCCTTTAATCTCCTTTTCTTCTCTTACTGACAAAGCTAACATTTCTAATAGAATATTAAATAGTAATAGTGACAATGGACAGCCTTGTTTCACTCCTGATCTTTTTGGGAATTGATCTAGGTTGTCCCCATTACATATGATTCTTGCTGATGATTTTAAATAGATGCTACTGATGATTTTTTTAAGGAAAAGCCCATTTATTCCTATACTCTCTAGTGTTTTTTAATAGCAATGGGTGTTGGAGTAAAATGTAGTTTAGTTCCTTATCTCTTTTAATTAGATCTATCTTTGCTTTTACTTGATCTGAGATAAGGATTGCTACCCCTGCCTTTCTTTGTTCACCTGAAGCATAAAAGATTCTGCTCCAGCCCTTTCCCTTCACTCTGTATGTATCTCTATGTTTTAGATTTGTTTCTTGTAAACAACATATTGTAGGATTCTGGCTTTTAATCCAGTCTGCTATCTGCTTCTGTTTTATGGGAGATTTCATTCCATTAAAATACAGTTAAAATAACTATATATGTATTTCCTGCCATCTTATTAACCCAAAGTTATGTTTTTCTCTTTCCTTTCCCTTTTCTCCCTTCCCCCTCCCCAGTATTTTGCTTTTGATGACCACCTCCCTCAAACTGTCCTCTCCCCTTAAGAGTCCCTCCCCATTTTTTACACTTTTCCTCTAAATTCTTCTATTTTCCCTTATATTAGTTTATCCCTTTCTTTCCTTCCTTTCCCTCCTATTTCCCTAAAAGGAGGGACAAGTTTCTCTGTGAAACCAAATGTTTCTGATATACTCTTTTAGAGCCCAATCTGATGAGACTAAGATTCACAGTGCTCATCCCCCTCCCATCTTTCCCTCCATTATTTTAGGTTTTCTTTGCCTCTTCATGAGATTTTCCTTTTTTTTAAAACCTTATTTTATCTCCTTTTCCCTTTTTTTCCACCTTCCTGGAGATCATTATAGACAGCAACAACAAGACTATATGATGATCAATTCTGATGGACATGGCTCTCTGCAACAATGATATGTTTCAAACCAGTTCCAATTTTTCAGTGATGAAGAAAGCCATATACACCCAGTGAGAGGGATATGGGATCTGAAGGTCAACCACAACATAGAATATTCATGCTCTCTATTGATGTTTGCTTACATTATGTTTTCCTTCTCAGATTTTTTTTCTTATACATCTATTTTTTCTCGTACAAGATAACTGTGTAACTATGTATACACATATTCTATTTGTCAAGTATCTTAACATAATTGACATGTATTATACTTCCTGCCATCTAGGGGAGGAGGTGGAGGGAAGGAGAGAAAAATTTGTAACAGAAAGCTTTGTAAGGGTCAGTGATGAAAAATTACCTATGCATATGTTTTGCAAATAAAAAAGCTGTAATTTTTTTTTAAATGGCAGAATTTGCCAAAGTACCTGCTGGCAATCAGGGCAGGGTGGCCCAAGAGGCTTTCAGGGACTCCCTAGGTGCTTGGAACCTTTCACACTGAGTCCTGCTTAGCTTCCTGTCCTCTCCCAGAGCTGCTACCTGAGCTCAGCAAACTGCCTGACTCCCTGCCCATCTGAAACATACCTCCCCTGAAGCTCCTCCAAGGTAAATTCTTCTACAAATGTGTTGTACTCCTAATATTTGGGGGAGCTTTCTCTCCAGAACCAGTTCAGAGCCTTAATCTGCTGTTGGTTTGAGAGACAATCATAGAAGATCACAGAGAATCATGTCAACTATCATATATTTGCTGTATTTCTGAACCCTGGGAAAATGGGTAGTTTTAAATGATAAATAAAGGATAAATGAAATGTTAACTGATGGGAAAACATCAGAAAATATATCTAAGGTGCTAGTTTTGGCAAGTGAAATTTTGCTATTTAAGCTAAAAACTTCTGGAACTGTAATTTACTCTTGTTTTGAGTTTTTATTACAGAGATAGCTGAATTGTCAAACTTTTGGGTATAGATTCCTGGATCATCAGAAAAATCCCTTGCTCCTGAGAGGAGGGCAGAACCCTCCAGTAACCCCAAGGTTTGTCTAACATAGACTCAGAAGCAACGGACACCAGATGAGATAGTTGGCCCATGATTCCAGATGAGGGCTGAGTATATTATCCAACCCCCCCCTTTTTATATGCTGAACCATTCAAGGGTATGCTGGCATTTCCTTGACCCCTTTTTTATTGCTTGCACACAAATAATGGCTAGCAATGATACCTGTGACACACTTCTCTGATAGGCTCCCTCAAGAAATTATCCCCTTATTTAGACTCCTTCCAATAGGTCAACAGAGGTAAATGTAAAGATATTAGGAGACACCTTATTTTCCAGAGTTGAGGCCCAGCAAGCAGTCTGTGCCTTGAGCTTGACATAACAACAATCCTTTTTACTCACCTTCTGGATGATCTCATTCTTTGACAAATTCTCTTATGGGATTTATTCATTTCATATTGATCAATATTATATTTGTAATGAGTATACTATTTATACTTGTGGGAGCTTCTTTATTTCCTAGAAGATACTAGCATGAGAACTGAGGCCATAGTTATATGTTTGTTGCGTCAGAGAGTGATCAATTAGATCTCCTGATATGCTAATAATCCTTGTGGTCATAATTGCTGATGAACTAAACCAGGTGGTACACTCCTGTTCCCAACATGTTAATTCTGTTTCTGTACCTCACTGAATGATCACAAGACTCAAGGAACATGAGATGATTTGAGATTATCAAATATTCTAATAAAATAAAGACTATTTCCACAAGAGACAAGAATGCTTGTATTGACCCCTAAAATGCCAACCATGGAAAATCTTTACTCAAAACATAAGAATGACTCTCTTGTGGTTCTGCCTTTTGTGGTTTCCATTATTAAAAACCCTACCCCTGACATAAAGCCTTAAGATCTTCTTATTAGGATTATTTCATTTGCAAGTCTGTTTTCCTCATTTTGAAATTAAACTGCTATTTGATTTCTGACTCATTTATCTCTGGTAAGCTTTGTTTGACTCCACCCACATACAGGTTAGCTATCAGTAAGATCTAGACTATGTACCAAATTCATTTGTCACATTATTCAACCAACAAGCATCCATTATTTGCTTATTATATATAAAGAACCCTAATTTTCCTAAAGACACAAAACAAACATATCATTGCCCTTTCCATAATACATGTTTAAAACATTACATATAATGAATTATAACCAGTGATTTTTTTTTTAAATTTTGTAGTAATTTCCATGCTCAAGACACATATAAAACATAAATTGCTTGTTTTCTTTTGTTCAGGTAGAAATATCCTTCTGGACATCTACATTTGTCCTGAATTTCTTTTGAATAATGTAATCATATTTAATATTCAGAAAAAAAGTTTATTTTGAAAGATTTACAACATAAGAAAAATGTCCTAAAATATAATTTACAAATAGAGCTTTGATAAATAATAAATGAAGTTTTAGAATAGAGTAGCATGGAATAGAGTGAAGGAACTTGGGAATAAGAAAAAGGAAATGGGGCTAAATAAGATATTTGGAAACCTAAGGGGGGCCTTCATATGATAATGAAACATTTTGTGGGAGCAATATCTTTATCAGAATAGTACTTTTATTTTATTTTATTTGAAAGGTGTATGACAAATTGGGAAGAATGCCCTGTGTTTGAAAGTGAATGGATTTAGACTCTTCAGGTTTTCTATTCTACTTACTGTGTTAATCTGAAGATGAGTCACTTAACCTTCTGAGCTTGAATTTCTTTCTCTGAAAAATGAGAGAACTGATCAAGATGAACTCCAAGGTCCCTTTCAGTATTAATCTGGTTATGATTTTCATTATTAACATCATTTCAGATAAAAAAAATACAGTTTTTTTTTTGCTTTTCCAGCGAAAACTATTTGATGACCTTGAAACAAATTGTGTCCAGAAGCTTGAATTCAGATAAATAACTTCATTTTCAAATGTGTTATGGCAAAATTATATATCAGGCATCTCATTTTATTGACTTAAAAACAGGATTCTTGAAAAAATACTCAGAAGTCTTTTTTTTTTCCAATTAGATTTCTAGAGAGAAGGCAGAGAGGATGCAGAGCATTTTTTCTGTTGATCCAGATAACAACATCTCCATTTTTGTTCAGCCTAAGTGCTTTGGTAACTCTTGTCTATACCTCCTCCTAAAATGTCTTCTCATAAAATATCTACCAATAGAATGAGTGTCTTCTCTAGATCTCATGACATTATATTGTTACCAGTAGAGCTTGTAGCCTCTGTAAACATTGTCACTACAACTGTAGGATGATATCCTTAACTTCTGCCTTGCTCCCAACCTTCCTTAATCTCCATGCTTGCAATTTCTTAGCCTTGCATCCTGGATGTTATCCTCAACTTTTTATTATCTTTCTCTGCCTCCTGGCACACACGATCTTTTTGCCAGGTAATGTAAGTTTTATCTCTGTAACATCCCTAGTATAAATTCTCTTCTTTTCTCTGACATTACCACTACTGGACTGACCATGTCACACCTCTACACAACACTCACTAGTAGCTTTCTACTGCCTTCAGGAAAACATGCAAATGCTTTATTTGGCATAACAAACTCCTCATAACTTGACCCCTTTTAGCTTTACCATTCTTTTTTTTTATTGTTGAGGCAATTGGGGTTAAGTGACTTGCCCAGGGTCACACAGCTAGGGAACGTCAAGTGTCTGACATCAAATTTTAACTAAGGTCCTCCTGATTTCAGGGCTGGTACTGTATACACTGCACCATCTAGCTGTCCCTTTAACATTCTTTTTACACCCTTTTCCCTGAAAAATAATTTTGATCAGTCAGTACTTTATGCTTATTTTAAAATTTGGTTTAAAGAGTATATGATACTAGTTATAAAGTATCCTCCTGGTATCATCTCTTCCTGTTTTTTTAATTCTTTTCTTAGTTTAAGATTTTATTTAATTCATTTTCTCCTTTTTAAGTACTTATTTAAATACTCATTTTGTCCTCCATTTGCCTTCATCTCTCCTCCTCAGGTTTTATACCTTTCCTCTTCTCATCTAATTTATTTACCTTATCTCTATTTATTTTGAATTTTTATCAATAAGATCATAGATTTAGAACTAGAACAGACCTTGAACACTATCAAGCTCAGCCTCCTCACTTTACAGATGTGGAAAGTTAAGAATAATGTGCCTGTGGATTTCTCATGTCATATCATATAATCTCATAAGTGTTGAAAGTAGGATTTTTATTTAGTTCTTTAGTTCTTATTTATCTTCCAAGTCCAGCAACTCTTGTTTTTTTTTAAATTTTATTTTATTTGCATAACATATGTGTGGGTAATTCTTCAACAATAACACTTACATAGCTTTCCGTTAGAAATTTTCCCCCCCAACTTACCCACCCCTCCCCTAGATGGCAGGATATCCACTACATGTTAATTATGTTAAAATATTGGCAAATCGAATATCTGTATACATATTTCCAAACTTATCATTGCTGTGCAAGAAAAATCTTATCTACACAAAAGATATATCAGATAAAGGAAACACAATGTAAGCAAACATCAATCAAGGAGTATGAGAATGTTATGTTGTGGTCCACATTTCGCATCCCTCTCTCTGGGTGTATATGGCTTTCTTCAGTGAACAATTGGAGGTGGTTTGAAACATATCATTGTTGAAGAGAGCCATGTCCATCAGAATTAATCGTCATATAGTACTGTTGTTGCCGTGTATGATGATCTCCTGGTTCTGCTCATTTCACTCAGCATCAGTTCATGTAAGTCTCTCCAGGTCTCTCTGAAATCATCTTGCTGGTCATTTCTTACAGAACAATAATATTCCATAATATTCATATACCATAATTTATTCAGCCATTCTCCAATTGAAGGGCATCTATTCAATTTCCAGTTTCCAGCCACTACAAAAATGGCTGCCACAAACATTCTTGCACATGTGGGGCATTTTCCTTTCTTTATGATTTCTTTGGGATATAAGCCCAATAGAAATGCTGCTGGGTCAAAGGGTATGCACAGTTTGATAACTTTTTGAGCATAGCTCCAAATTGTTCTCCAGAATGGCTGTATCCTTTCACAGCTCCACCAACAATGCATGAGTGTCCCAGCCCTCCCACAACCCCTCCAACATTCATCATTAACTTTTCCTGTCATTTTAGCCAATCTGACAGGTGTGAAGTGGTACCTCAGGGTTGTCTTGATTTGCATTTCTCTGATCAACAGTGATTTGGAGCACCTTTTCATATGACTATAAATAGTTCTAATTTCATCCTCTGAAAACTGTCTGTTCATATCCTTTGACCATTTATCGATTGGAGAATGGCTTGAATTTTTATAAATATGAGACAATTCTCTATATATTTTAGAGATGAGACCTTTATCAGAACCCTTGAATGTAAAGATAATTTCCCAGATTATTACTTCCCTCCTAATCTTGTCTGCATTGATTTTGTTTGTACAAAAACTTTTTAACTTGATATAGTCAAAGTTATCTATATGGTTTTCAATTAAGAGTTCCAGTTCTTCTTTGGACATAAATTTATTCCATCTCCAAAGGTCTGAGAGGTAAACTATATTACATTCCTCTAATTTACTTATAGTATCACTCTTTATATCCAGATCATGAACCCATTTAGATCTTATCTTGGTATGTGGTGTTAGATGTGGGTCAAGCCCTAATTTCTTCCACACTAGTTTCCAGTTTTCCCAGCAGTTTTTGTCAAATAGTAAATACTTATCCCAAAAGCTGGGGTCTTTGGGTTTATCAAAAA
>JAJPUD010033155.1:0-11514 GCA_023553655.1 Myrmecobius fasciatus
AATTGGAAGTGATATGAAACATTTCATTGTTGAAGAGAGCCATCTCCATCAGAATTGATCATCATATAGTATTGTTATTGCTGTGTATAATGATCTCCTGGTTCTGCTCGTTTCACTCAGCATCACATCATGCAACTCTCTCCAGGCCTCTCTGAACTCGTCCTGCTGGTCATTTCTCACAGAACAATAATATTCCATAACATTCATATACCATAATTTATTCAGCCATTCTCCAATTGATGGGCATCCATTCAGTTTCCAGTTTCTAGCCACTACAAAAAGGGCAGCCACAAACATTCTTGCACATGTGGGTCCCTTTCCCTCCTCTAAGATCTCTTTGGGATATAGGTCCCATAGAAACACTGCTGTGTCAAAGGGTATGCACAGTTTGATACCTTTTTGAGCATAGTTCCAGATTGCTCTCCAGAATGGTTGGATCCGTTCACAGTTCCACTAACAATGTATTAATGTCCCAGTTTTCCCACATCCCCTCCAACAGTTATCATTATCTTTTCCTGTCATTTTAGCCAATCTGACATGTGTGTATTGGTACCTCAGAGTTGTCTTAATTTGTATTTCTCTGATCAATAGTGATTTGGAGCAACTTTTCATATGACTAGAGATGGTTTTAATTTCATCATCTGAAAATTATTCATATTCCTTGACCACTTATCTATTGAAGAGTGGCTTGAATTCTTATATGTATGAGACAATTCTCTATATATTTTAGAAATGAGAAGGCCTCATTTCTAAAATATGTAGAGAACTGACTCAAATTTTTAAGAATTCAAGTCATTCTCCAATTGATCAATTGTCGAAAGATATGAACAGACAATTTTCAGATGAAGAACTTCAATCTATTTTTAGTCATATGAAAAGTTGCTCCAAATCTCTATTGATCAGAGAAATGCAAATTAAGACAAATCTGAGATACCACTACACACCTGTCAGATTGGCTAAGATGACAGAAAAAGAAAATAATGAAGTCTGTTTTTAGGGCAAAGGAGAGATCGACTCTCTAAGGGTGAGAGTCATTCTAGCTTTATATGAGATTGTAGTGTGCTTTAGATGCTGGTTAAGTTTGGCCAGGTCCCATATTATTCTGGGGTTCAGGGGCTCACTATTTGTTTTTTGTATTTGTATTTGTGTTGGATGTCTCATAGCTAATCTCCTGATTCACTGGGTTGCAACCAGGAGAGAGCCAATGCTGCTGTATTTTGGCTAAGAGCCTCTTGGCAAATTCCACTGCAAAATTTTTGGATGCACACCACCCTGCTCCCTGTGCTGCACCTGGGCTCAGTTTCCTCTCTGTGCCTGATTGAAACCAAATTTTTTGAAGTTCTTCCAAAATGTCTTCTGCTGGAAATTTATTACACTTCAAACATTTGTTGGGTTTGTCACTCCAAAGCTAGTCAGTTCAGAGGCTTGATCTGATGTTGATCTGAGGGATACTAGGAGAGGCTCAGATAAAGACTTGTCTACTCTTTGCCATCTTGGTGCCCCCCCCAATAACTTTCAATGGTCAGACTTTTTTGTGTGTGTTTTCTGTTCATTTGCCTAGCCTATTACTTGGGTTTTAAGTCTTTGTTAAATTAGGGCTCAATTTCCAGGATGAAGTTTGCATTGTCCCAAGCTTCAAGGGTTTTGTGCAGCTGTTTCCAGAAATCCTTCTACAAACCTGACCACTAGTATTCTTTTATGACTTTGAGGCATTAGGAGTGCCCCCACCCCAATGTAGTTGTAAGATCTACTGTACAAAAGTACTAGATTCCTGCTTTGATGACAGTGAGGCCACTAGATTTTGATTGGGACTGTGCTGGTCCAACCTACTCTGGGACTGCACACCAGGCTCCCATTCCATTGCCACAGACCCTCTCTGTTGTCCTTCCAGATTGTTCCTGGTATACCTGGTTTGAGAAGTCCATAAGCCTCCAGCACTGCTGTTGATTCAGAAGTCATGCCTCCCTGATGCTGGGCTGAGTCAGGGCTGAATCCTGGTTTTGAGCCATGGTCCGCTCTGGGGTTGGAGCAGGGCTGTGCTGCGATTGTCCTGGTTCCACAAATCTTTTCTCCTAATCTTCCAGAACACTTTGGTGTCTTTAGGCTGAGATTGGGAAGCCAGCAGTAGTGCCACTGATTTGAGATAAGTTTGGGGCTGGATTTGAGGCTATGCTGGTTTGACCTGCACTGGGACTTCATGAGGGCCTCCCACCCTGGTCTCACAGACATTTTCTCCTGAACTTCTAAGTTTCCTTCAGCTAAAAAATCTTCTATTACATCTTTTTGAGGTGTTTTGATGTTCTATATTTTGTTTAGAGTCATTATTTAAAGGAATTTGGAATACTTTGTGGGGAGAGGTTGGGTAATTCTGCCTTTACCCTGACATCTTGCTTCTGCTCCCCCTTCTACGTGCATTTCCTTAAATCATATTATTTTATTATTTTTCCTCTTTTTTTGCTGCCTGCTCCCTTTTTATATAAAAAAGGGCATAGCATGGAATATGAATATGTTCAACACTGATGTTTTGTATTTAATTTAAATAGCTTCCACTTACAAGCCTTTCTTCTCTCTTTTATCCAAACCCTAAATGCTAGTTACAGGTTGTTATCATTTCTTTCTTTTCACCCTTTTAATTTCAATAAATCTACCTCCTTCTGAATTTGGAGTTTGCTTTACATATACCAAATGTTTCCATAGGTCTATCCTCTTCTTCTCCCTCCCTCTCTTCCCTATCCTTGTTTTCACTTATTTCCCTATAAAGTGAAAATGAAATTATCTCTGTATGTATTGTGTATTGTCTTCTGACACTGAAGTTAAAGTTACAGTGGAAACTACTTCACACAATTATATGAGATTACTCTCCCTTCATCCATTTTTATTATTTTTCCTCTGGTATTTTTTTTTGTTTTTCTGTTCTTTTTCTATTTCTCTTTTTAAGTTTATCAAAACATAAAGGAAAATTAAGAAATCTTCCATTTCATTTTACTTCCTCTATAACCCCAATGGTATCAGTTTTTAGATTATTTTTATAACATGTCCTTCATCACTTTCAATTAGAATACACATGTCATCTCTATAAAGATTCTTTTCCCCAATCAATCCTTTTTTTTTAGATTTTGACTTTTTTTTACTTCTATTTTTATATTTAAAGTTTCTAGTTAAATTTGGTCTTCTTAATAAGAATACTTCAGAATCCTTTATTTCCTTAAACATCCTTTTCCCCCTATTGGATTTTATTCAGTTTTATTGAGTAAAGTACTTTTTGTTGTAAGTTACTTATTTTTCCTTTTGAAATATTATATCTGATGGTTTTTATTTCTTTATGGTGTTATCTGCTCAATCTTGTGCAATTATGATTGTGATTTCTTTGTATTTAAATTATTTCTTTCTTCATTCTTGCAGGAATTCTTGGAATCTTGCAAGATTCTTGAATCTTAAGACAGAAAACAGTAGATTTTAGTTATGCTGAACACTTTTCATTTGAGGGTTTCTTTCAGGAGATGAATGGTGATTTTCTCTTGTTTTGCTATCTGGTTCAAAGAGATTTTTCTCGTTTACTTTCAGAATTTTTTGAAACATGATGTCCATATTTTTAAAGGTCCTTACTTTTATGTAGCCTAGTGATTCTTATATTACATTTAGTTGATTATTTTTAGATCAGTTAACTTTATAGGAGGTAAAATTTTATCAATCAAATGATCTATTATTTGAATAAAATTCTGTATCTCATGCTAATCCATTAATTGTCTTTCCAAATCTCTCCTCCATAGCTCTGGGTTTTTTTTTTTTTCAATTTTTCCTTTAAAAGCTTCATTTCATTTATAATATCCCTTTAAAAACTAGTATCATTTATTATAAGCATTCAAAAACAACTTGTGATTTTCTTTGAGGCTTTGTTTATATGTTGTTTATATGTATTTTGGAGTGACTTTCCTCTTCTGGGTTTGTGATTGATCATTTCTGACATCATAATAATTCTTTTTTGTTATTGTTTGTTTACTCCTTCTTCCACTGATCTTTTGACAATAATGTTTTACTGGCCTCAGTGCAAAATCTGAAAGCTGACTGTGATATTGGCCTTTGTGGGAAAGTCTAGGCTATTGGCTTTATCCTAAGAATGAGTCTGTGAAACTGTACTTCTGGCCTGACCCCTGTGGGAGAAATTGTGCTGTTTATCTCTGCTAAGAGTTAAGTGTGGAATCCTCTGTGGGCATCTTTGCCTTATTAGACTATATAGAATTCTGGGCTCTGAATACATGGTCACAACCTATCCTATAATTCCATAATTTCAGCTTTGGTTAATTAACTTGCAGATCAAATTTGTAGTTTTGGGTTGGAAATGTGTCCATTGTACTTTTCCCTTCAATTTCCAATCATTCCTTAGTCTGATATTCTTAGTCTGCTGTTGGAATAGTGCAGATACTAGACTACATTATTTTCTCCTATTTCACTCTCTTGGCTCAATCTCCTCTGCTCTCTCTTCTAAAGAGCTTGATGTCTAAGGTTGAAAATGTGCTCCTAGGGAGATTGTGTCTGAGATTCTTAAGTGAAAAATATGGTTCACTCTCTTAGGGGAATAGAAAAAAAGGTTTTCTTCTTTTATTCTAGAGTTGTTGCTTGTACTTTTGCTCAGGGCTGCTGCTTTTAAAAACTATCTATTAAAAACAATCTGGTTTTTGAACTGAAATAATGTTGTAAAATTCACTCTTTTTATGAGGATTATATAAGTAAAAACTTCAGCCAGAAGCTGAAAGCAGAGCTTGTAGACTATACAACTACTTACTTAGTGTAGCTAAATCTAGCAATGTCTAGAAGCACTTATGTCTAACAGAGAGAGCACTGTCTAGTAAAGACTGGCAGAGTGATATCAAGTTTTGTAATACCTTCAAAAGATACAAATGAAAGCAGAGTAAGGGGAAAGGAAGGCCAATATACCTTAGGAGATATCAGTGGCTATATATTATCAGAACTTTAAATGACCTCTCCATGCATGAGTCTTTGTGATTTGCTTTTCTGTCATATAAGCTACTCTTTGCTTATATTTCGTCCATATATATTTCTTATATGCAAGTTTCCCAAGTATAAATATTTTTGCTACTGATACAGTATTGATTATAAATCCAGCATTTATTAAGATGTTTTTCTTAAAGTTCATGGGGAAAATGTTTTATTGCTACTTTTTAAACTATGCTATTTCATTAAATAGTTTTGCTTTGAATTCTGTGTTTTCTGACAGACTATTAAAGCCAACCACATATTCGGAAAATTGTGAGATAAACTTTAATAGATGTATGTATACCCAAAAAATACCTTCACCCAGTAGGTTCTCTGAGGCACCCTGCTCTGGAGTTGGGAGGAGTCCCTAGACACTAATATTATTTTATGGACAAATATAGAGAGATTATAAATTCAATTTCAATTACTCACAAATACTTTGTGGCCTTCTATTCCTTATGTTCTTCATTAAATAACACTTTTTTTCAACTCTTTTCCAAAATCTTCACTGGAAGAATGGGTTAACATAGAGTCAATTTATAATTTCCTGGCAGTGTCATTAATACCACAAGAGAATATCAAAGACATAAAATGTGTTCTAATGAAAATTTAAAGAGTATAATAAGAACACAAGGTTACAACAAATATATCCAACCTAGGAATTGTTATGAGTACCTCAGATGACATTAAGTTGTGCTCCTGTATTTGAATGGCAAACTAAAATAATGTGATATGGAACAAAATTAATTCTAGCAATATTCAATCTTGTGGTTTTCTCAACTGCCCCATGATACAGGGATGTTTACTTACTTAGAATACAATAAGAACCTTGGAGATATCCAGAGCACTTGGTATTTCAAAAAAGAACGAAACATCAATTTGTTAAATGTTCTGGCTGATTATTTTCTGGCAATGCACTGCAATTAGCATTTAAATAATTTGATGCTAGAGACCATTTTCTCTGAGATTAATAATGATTCATTCTTATGTACTATGTGGCTAAATTAAAGACTCGACAAGTTTAGAATATGGGTCAGGAATAAAGATATCTAGTTCTGAGCTTACCTTTGCTATTTACTTCTATATGCTGGGGTGCATATTAAGGCAGTTTTGACTAGATTGCAATGACTATTCACTCTTTAATGGAAATGAAAATTAAATATTTTTGGTTTCTATCAGTGTATTATATTTCTTTAACATGCTGCCTAAACTTACTCTATTGTCTCAAAAGTTCCAAAAATGTTCTAAAATGATGCATCCCATTAATGATATTGTCATTGTCATTTAGAGATCATGTGGAGGCCTGCATAGTCATTATTCATTATAGCCACATGCATCAAAAGTGAAACACGCAAATTCATCACTGTATTTTTTAATCAGCTGAACAATCATTCTTGTATTATCAGCACTTCCCTGAAAATAACCTTATTATTTTTTGATTAAGGATAAATTATATTTTTCCTTCCAAAACTGAAGCTCTGATAAGAAAAATCATAATAAACTTTTCAGCATAAACCACTCAATTTATTCAGAGCCAGGTTGTCTCACCCAAGAGAAGGTGTATATGCCATAATAGCAAGCACTTCCCCCCCTTCTGAATCCATTAAAATGGTCTGATTGCCCCCTTGTCCATTTCTAAATGATAGATAATATCCTTTTCTCTTTTCCTTTTTTTTTTTGTTATTATGTCTTCTATAGAAAATCTAAAATGAGGCATTTCCTGCAAGGCAGCAGAGAAAGAATACTGAATGGCAAGCTGAAAGAGAATATAGAGACTGGGATAAAAGGCAGTTATTAAATTTGTGAACTCTATCAGGAGACAAGAAAATAAACTGTACCACTGGCTAGAAGGGTAGTGAAGTATAACATTTCATTTTTATGCAGGTCTCAGCATGATAAAGGTAACACACTGAAGAACATGGTCAAAAAGGCAGTTAGGATATTCATTGAATGCCAGCATGGCTGCTGTGCTTTTCTTTGGTTGATCCTGTGAGATAGTAGTTTGGAGCTTCATATATATGAGATCAAAATCACTACTAGCTATCTAGGAATTTTCATAGTGAAAGTCAAGAGATTCTGGCCCAAGATAGTCTTTCCATTTCCTTTTCTCTACCTCCCCATCTCCTTATTTTACACACAGACATACATACATACACACACACACACAGAGACACAAACACAGACACAGAGAAATACACAGAGAAAGACAGACAGAAAGAGAGAGAGACAGACAGACAAACAGAAAGAGACACAGAGAGAGACAGAGAGAGAGAGAGAGACAGTGACACAGAGACAGAGACACAGAGTCACAGACACAGAGACACAGACACAGAGAGGAAGAAAGAAAATATATGGCATTTTAAAATGAAGTTTGGGCTTTCTTTTTTGAAGCAGGACTTCTAGGGTTTCTTGCTTTAGTGCTAGAGAGAAATATTGAGTAGAGAGTATTGTGCTAAAAGTAAACTTCATTAAAGTATTAGGATAGAACAGTAATAGGGCTTCCAGAGACAGATAAACAAATTCTCAGGGTGTTGCAATGAAATAGTGCCAAGGGAAACAATTGATTTGAGGAGGATTAAAACTGCATGCAGTTCCCAGAAAGAAGACCAAATCACATCTGTTCACAGCGGAAAATACTTTTAAAAAATCAAATTTTATTATAACATCTATAGTCCCTTATTATATTAATGGGGATATTTTTAAGCCAAGTCAATTTATTAGTACTTATTAAAATTGATGACCTAGATACTCTGCAAAGACTTTTGGCACTATCTTTGGGATTTCCTAAGTACCAGGAGATGGCTATGCTTAAAATTGCTCTTCCTCAGTTTTGGGGAGGGGTGGCAGGATAGGGGTAGGAGAAGAGTGGAAGAGGAGGTATTTATATAATCCCTACTATGTTACTGGCATTGTACTAAGCACTTTATAAATACATCATTTGATCCTCCCAAATATGCTGCAAGATAGGAGCTATTATTATTTTCATTTTACAGTTGAGGAAATTGACAAAAACAAAGATTGTTAGATGTATTTTACATATGTATGTGTGCATCAATATATAAATATAATATATATATAACATATATTCATTTGTATGTGCATACATACATACATTATATGCATATATGATTTTCTAGACAAAACTTTTCATATATAATTTCATACTCAATATTTTAATTATATTTGTAAATATCCAAATTATCACCACAAATATGAGGCTTTAGTGGTTAGCTTTGGCTTGCTTTTAGTTTTAGTTTTGCTTTGCTTTTATTGGTATAAATATTGAAAGGTCTTGGAAAACATACACATAAAACATATAAGTAAGAGCATATGTGTATAGATGTATGTATGTATATGTATGTATGAGTATGTTTATACATATCTACATATGTGTATATCCATGTCTACATTTAGGGCTATATCTAAACAGGTTTGTTTGGAAAACCAGCAGCATCATTCATTTTTCACATCCTTTTCTTCATGCTATTCAGAAAGCTCATAAATTTTTAAAAAATTTCTTCTTAAATAATATAGGGTCATTGGCAAAGAGTGAACAAATAAAAGGAAACATATTAGAATCTTGCTCTAAGTCATATTTTTATAGTTTTTGACATAGTTTTTTTTTTTAGTTGCACATAGTTCCTAGGAACTCATTATGGGGAAATTCTTTATACCAACACAAATTGACATATGCTCTCTGCAACTTAAAGTTTCATGATGCTTTTTGGAGCATAGATATTAAGTGACATCCAGTGTTTCTCAACTTATCCATTTTAGAAATTAATCAGATCTCCTGACTTTGAGACCAACTTTAGACGCACAATATCATTGTCTCTGTACTACATTTGCAGGTATATATGTTCACTGGATCTGAATATATAACTAAATACTATATAAAAGTAGAGTCTCTATACAATTGTTTAGACTGCAAGGCCTCAGCATTCTATAATGAGACTTTAGAGAACATGTTCTCTTTTATAATGTAAGCTTCTTGAGTCAGGTAATCTCTTTTATTTTTGTTTTTATGTATCTAAAATTAGGAAGGTGTTCGGCACATGGTAGACAAAATAAATATTTGTTCTAAAGTTGCTTAATTGCTTTAAGAACAATCAAAACCTTGTTAAGGTTACATTATGCATAATAATAGTTATAACAAGTGTTACTTTTATGAAATGAATTTAGATCTCCTTTTGTTCTGAATTCAGAGCTCGTTATACCATGTTTACATGACAGTCTGTCCTATTCCCTTAAATCAAAATTATAATGGAGCTCATTATATCACAGAGATTTACAGACTAAAAATAAACATAGTCAGTGATTGGATATAACACTTATTAGAAAAAGACTTATTATATACTCAGGAATTTGGGAGAATATCTTCATAATCTTTCGAGGTTGTTGTCACATAGAATAATGGTTGGTTTTTTTATTCTTTTTTATTTATTTATTTTTATTAAAGCTTTTTATATGCAAAACATATGCATGGGTAATTTTTCAACATTGACCCTTGCAAAGTTTTCTGTTACAAATTTATCCCTCCTTTCCCCTATCTCCTCCCATAGATGGCAGGAAGTCTAATGATACGTGTTAATTATGCTAAAATACATGACAAGGGGGCAAAGCCAAGATGGCAGAGTGAAGACACAACTCTCCTCTAACCTTCTCTCAAACCAACAGCAGGTATATGCCTCTGAACTGGTTCTGGAGTCAAAGCTCCTCCAAATATTTGGAGTACAACAAATTTCCAGCAAAAATTACCTTGGAAGAGCTCCAGAGCAGGTCTGTTTCAGTCAGGCAGGGGATAGGGTGGTTTGCCCTGCTCAGATGGCAGTGTGCAGCCAGGGCAGGAAACCAGGGCTGGGACTGAGAATGGCAGATTTTAAACACTTGGGAAGTCTATCTGAGGCTCTTTGGACACTCTGCCCTGATTGTGGGCAGGTGCTTTGGCAGATCTGTCTTTTGTAAAAAGTAGATTGTAACCCATTGCAAACACAGGTCCTAGCCCAGAGAGCCCAGCACTGGAAGTCAGTCAGCTGAATTGCCCCAGGGCAAATTACCACAGCCACAGCTTCTCTACTTTGAACAGACCTCAAACTCTTTTTAAAAAATGAGTAAGAAACAGAAAAGAACTCTAACCATAGACAACTTTAATGGAGAGAAAGAAGAGTAGACCCCAGATCCTGAGGTTCATAAAGGTGAAGCAACTCCACAGAAAGCCACAAAAAGAGACATGAGCTGGTCCCCATTTCGCAAGGCTTCACTGGAAAATTGCATAGAATCTAAAAAGAGAGTTAGATGAAAAATAGGGAAATGAAATGATATTATTGCAAGAAGGAATAAAAGCATATAATGCTCTACAAAAGAAATATGAAAAAGACACCAATTAACTGAAAAATAAAATTGGTTAAAGGGAAAAATACAACAACTCACTGAAAACTAAAAATAACAAAATGGAAAAAGACACCAATTCACTGAAAAACAAAATTGGGGAAATGGAAAAAGTCTGCAATGAACAAAACAATTCAATTGGCCAGTTACAAAAGGAGCTAAAAAAGTTAAATGAAGAAATAATACTTTAAAAATTAGAATTGAACAAATGGAAGTGAATGACTCAATATGACTTTAAAAATAAGTCAAACAAAAAAAAAACAATGAAAAAATTGAAGAAAATATGAAATAACTTTTAGGAAAAACAACTGATGCATCCTTTTCAGATCATGATGTAATAAAACTCACATGTAATATAAGGACAGGAGAAAACAGACCACAAGTTAATTGGAAATTAAATAATCTAATCCTGAAGAATGAATGGGTGAAAGAGCAACTCATAGACAAAACCGATAATTTCATCCAGGAGAATGAAAATAATGAGACAACATACCAAAATTTGTGGGACACGGCTAAAGCGGTTATAAGAAGTAATTTTATATCTCTAGATGCTTACTTGCATAAAATACAGAAAGAGAAGATCAATGACCTGGGCTTACAATTAAAAAAAGCTAGAAAAAGAGCAAATTAAAAACACTCAATTAAATATCAAATTGAAAATTCTGAAAATAAAAGGGGAGATTTATAAAATTTTAAAAAAGAAAACTATCAAATTAATAAATAAAACTAAGAGTTGGTTTTATGAAAAAACCAAGAAAATAGATAAGCCTTTTGTTAAATTGATTAGAAAAAGGAAAGAGGAAAATCAAATTGTTAGTCTCAAAAATGATAAGGGGGAACTTTCCTCCAATGAAGAGGAAATTAGAGTAATAATTAGAAGTTTCTTTGCCCAAATTTATGCCAATAAAGTTGATAATGTAAATGAAATGGAGGAATATCTCCAAGAATATAGATTGCCTAGGTTAACAGAAGAGGACATAAATTATTTAAATAGCTGCATTTTGGGAAAAAAAATAGAACAAGCTATTAATCAAATCTCTAAGAAAAAAATCTACAGGGCCAGATGGATTTACATGTGAATTCTACCAAACATTCAAAGAACAATTAATTCCAATATTATATAAACTATTT
>JAJPUD010033156.1:0-11513 GCA_023553655.1 Myrmecobius fasciatus
ATTTATTCAGCCATTCTCCAATTGATGGGCATCCATTCAGTTTCCAGCAATAAAAAAGGGCTGCCACAAACATTTTTGCACATGTGGGTCCCTTTCCCTCCTTTAAAATCTCTTTGGGATATAGGCCCAATAGAAACACTGCTGGGTCAAAGGGTATGTACAGTTCGATAAGTTTTTGAGCATAGTTCCAAATTGCTCTCCAGAATGGTTGGATCCGTTCAGAGTTCCACCAACAATGTATCAGTGTCCCAGTTTTCCCAGATCCCTCCAACATTCGTCATTATCTTTTCCTGTCATCTTAGCCAAACTGTGAAGTGGTATCTCAGAGTTGTCTTAATTTGCATTTTTCTTAAATTATTTTAATGACTGCTGCTTTATAACAATAGAGTTATAGTTCTGGTAAGGCTAGGCTAATCTTAGGTTATATTTTGAAGGGAGGAAAGTTATGAATCCATTTTAATTAGAAACATAAATCCTCAACTCTGGAATATTCTGAACTTACCTCATAAAAGGTTTGGGTTCTGGGTTGCTCTTCCATTTATTTGAGGGATTTTCATTCCACTGGCTTCCTTTCTTCACCTCCTTAAATACTATGGATCTGGGAGACAGATGATAAAATGTAGAGTTTGTACTACTCTTTCTTAACAATTTCTTCCTACTCTTTTTCTTTTAACCAGAGCAATTGTCATGGGGATTGAATTTGCTAGCTTTATAAGCAATATTCTTTACTTTAAGTCTTCTTCTTTATTAAGGAGAGGGAAATTTGTTTTCTTTTTTGTTCTCTGTAATTAAAATTAGTCTTTGCATTTTGATGTGTTTCAATTCTTTTTAGTGTTATTTACATTTGCATGATTTTATTTATTGTTTCTATAATTTTTAGTCAGTTGATAGTTTTCCCATACTTTTATAAATTTCTCATAATTGTTTCTTTTCCTGCAGTAGTATTTCATTTTATTCACATGTCTAAATTTGTTCAATCATTCCCTATTCAAATGGCATCTACTTTATTTTCATGTATTTTGTTACTACAAAAAGTACTCAAGTTTTTTTTAGTTTATATTGGACCTTTAACCATTTTGAAATTATGCCCAATAGTGTGGATTGCTGGTTCAAAGAATACATATAATTTAGTAACTTGAATCTTATAATTCTATTTTATAGTGCTAATTGTTTTCCATAGTTTTGGGATCGATATAATTCCACCAACTTAATGTGCTTGATTTCTCACAGTTCCTTTATCTCTAACTCTATCTTTTATCATCTTTGTCAAGATTATATGGGAGACTTCAGATTTAATTTAATTTGTATTTTTCTTATTAGTGAACATTTTTTCCAAAGAGTTGTTTATAATTTGTTTCTTCTTATATTTTTTGACTTTGAGTTATATTTTTAACCTTAGTCTCCATTAAATTAACCAGTCAACAAACATTTATTAACAAATCAGAGCAGCTGCTTTTCTTTTTGCTCACATCCTATATTTTGGGGAAGTCTTTCATTTATTATTATTTATTTCTAGTTGTTTATATCAGATTGCTTGCTGTTTTAGGAATAGGGAGAGGTGAGTCGTTTATATCCCTGAAATCATAGGTTCACTGGCTACTCATTTTAAAAATGTCATAAAGCACAAACCTTAACCTTGGACTTCAAAACTTTTTGAGTTCTCTTATAACTCATTAAATGTAGATCTTTGGATTATGTCTGCCAGGCAAGCTATATTCTATCCTTTCCCACTTTCATAATTTATTCATTCCTTCCTCTCTGTCACTTATTTAACATAAATGCCTTTCTTCTTGCCAGTCTTCTTTGGCCAACATTTTCAAAATAAAGCCCCAAATCAACCTTTTTCAAGCAATCACTTCTGTTTGGGCTTACTAATATATTAAGCACCTACTGTGTGTCAGGCAGTGTGCTAGAGATACAAAGAAAGCCAAAGAAAGAAAACAAAAACAAAAGAAAACAAACTTAAAACAAAATAGCTCCTTCTCTGTAGGACTTAGTCTAATGGGGAGGCAATATGCATACAAATGTGTACAAAGTACTTCCAAAATCAATTGAAAATATTGGGGGGAGGGGTAGACCTTAGCATTAAAGGGGAACAAGAATGGTTACTTGCAAAAGGCGGGTTTTTTGTAATAGCTTTTTATTTCTCAAAATACATGCAAAGATAGTTTTCAACATTCACCCCTTCAAAACCTGTGTTCCAAATTTTTCTTCCCTCTTTCCTCTTCTTCCTCCTCCTCTAGACAGCAAGTAATCCAACATAGGTTAAACATGTGCAGTTATTCTAAACATACTTCCAATTTATCATGCTGCATAAGAAAAATCAGATCAAAAAGGAAAAAAAAAATGGGAAAGAAAAAACAAACAACAACAACAAAAATGGTGAAAATACTATGTTGTGATCCACATTCAGTGTCCATAGTTCTCTCTCTGGATGCAGATGACTTTTTCCATCACTAGTCTATTGGAATTGCCCTGAATCATCTCATTGTTGAAAAGAGCCATGACCATTACAATTGATTATCACACAATCTTGTTGCTGTGAATAGTGTTTTCTTCGTTCTGCTCACTTCATAGTAAGATTTTATCTGGGAATTGAAGGAAGCCAGGGAAGCTGAAGACAGGTGAAGAGGGAGAGCATTCCAAGTATGGTGGACACCCAGTGAAAATACTCAGAGTGAGATGTATACTATTTGAGGAACAGCAAAGAGGCCAGTGTCATTGAATCAGATCAGAATATGTTTGGGAAAAGTAAGGTGTTGAGGAAACAGGAAAGAGACTAGGTCATGAAATTTTTTAGAAGCCAAACAGGGGTTGTTAATTTGTTCAGGGAGGTAATAGAGTACTATTATTACAGTATATAGCACTAGTTTGGCATTGCTTTGTAAATTTTCTTCCATAATTTCATATGTGTACATTTTGTTTCCCAAAGAACAAGTATTCCTTTTTTTCCTATTCTTTTTTTTATTCCCCACCCCCTCTTCAATTTTAATACCTTCTAGGTTATCTATAATAGTCAGTTGATTTATTATTGAGCTGGTTCAAAGAGTGACATCATTAATACAAATAGGACAAATTCATAGTACAAAGAAATAATGATTCATTTTGTAGAGATTATGGCTTTTAATATTTTTATATTAGTATAACTATGTGGCTGTAGACAGATTGGCTAAACAACTTTTGAGAGATTATAGATCTCTTCCTAAAAGTCCTGTAATCTTAAGAGATTTAATGGATTCAGCCCAATGTTGTCCACAAACAAGAGCATCTGGAAAGCCTCAAAGAAAACCTTCTTTGACCTGGACCACATATTGTATCTCCTCCTTCACAGTGACAATTACCTCCCAATTTTATGCTTCACTTGATGTTTATCATCAGAGGATCATTGAACAGTGCTATTTCTGTTATTTCATCTCCCAAGAAATCTTGAATGGTCTTGATGTATGGATGGGTAGTAATTTGTTGTAAAAGAGCATGTGTAAGGCTGTATTTTATTCCACTGAATCAAGTGCTTTTGTGTAATCTACAAATAGAAATCTCTATGGGATCTTATATTCGCTTATCATCTAGTTAATTGTGAAATGTTGAAGATATCCATTGTTAGATATTTCTTGAGAATGTCTGCTTGTTCTCTACTAATACTTTCATCAAATATGCTCTTGGTTCATTTATAAATGGTTCTCAAAGATTGTATATAAACAAAAGAGTAGGTAATTTGTAAGTAGTTATTGATATCCTTTTGGTCACTTTTTCCATATTAATAAAGTGTTAAGTTTTTTCCCCATGCCTTTTACACTTACCCCTCCTTCAGATACCTCATATATTGACCCCCTCAAAGCCTTTATATTCATACCATCTCCAGTAAGATCTCTATATATACTTGATCTAATCTGTCTACTTTTCCATTGTGGTTCTCTTTTGTGATATTTCTACTTCTATAAGCGCATCTGGGACTATAATATTAGATTCAAAGTGAGGTGAATCCTTGGTAAAGAAAGCAGCTTGTTGAAATGTTTTTTTCCCCCAAATGGATTAATATTTGTTGCCTAGTTTTCAATATGCACTTTTGATAGAGTGCTTTTATAGAACTTGTCCAGTAGTATAGACATTGTCCAACATGTAGCTGATATAATAGTTCAACAAATTGAGCCTCCAGTTGAACAGGAGGAAGAGAGTGCGCTGGATAGTTTTTGGGAGATTTCAGAGCTCTTTCACTGTCTTTAAATTTCTCATGAAAACAAAACCAGTGTTTTCAAGTTACCATTTTACTAGTAATGCTCTCTAACTGTGAGATAGAGAACACCACTGAAAAACTAAAAAATGAGTATGGCATAAAAAGGAATGGAACTGGCAGGTATAAAAAACAAGCATAAAAGATGTGGCAATAAAGGCAGAATAGAGTAATGTCTAGAGACCTGGCCTTGGAATCAGGAAGACTTGGATTTGAATGCCAACTCAGACACTTATTAGGTGTATAATTCATAAATCTGGATTCTGAGCATGTGGTATCCTTTAAAATTTTCAGAAGTGGAGGGTTCTCTTATCTTTAGAACTATTTACCATCTCTTAACCCATGTTACAGATAACATTTTGTCTTGGTGGCCTTAAACTAGAACAAGGGTCATCAACTTTTTGTGAGGGGGGGAATGCCATTTTTAAAAAATATTTTATTTTTCAAAATAATTTTCCAAATTCCAAGCTATTTTTTCATATTTTTAAGATTTTTTTAAATAAAGCTTTCTATTTTCAAAACACATGCAGTTTTAAAATTTTACCTTTATAAAACCTTGTGTTCCAAGTTTTTTTGTTCTCCTTCCTTTCCCCCTACCCCCTCTTTTTAGACAGCAGGTAGTTCAGTATGTTAAACATGTCCAATTCTTATATACATATTTCCACAATTATACTGCACAAGAAAAATCAGATCAAAAAGGAAAAAAAAATGAGAAATAAAACAAAATGCAAATAAAAAATAACAATAACGTGAAAATACTATATTGTGGTCCACACTCAGTCCTCTCTCTGGGTGTAGATGACTGTCTTCATCACAAGACCATTGGAAATGGCCTGAATCACCTTGCTATTGAAAAGAGGCATGTCCTTATAATCTTTATAATCATTATAATCTTGCTGTTGTTGTATACAGCGTTCTTCTGGTTCTACTCATTCATTTAGCATCATTTTATGTAAGTCTTACCAGGCCTCCCTGAAATCATCCTGCTGATCTTTTCTTATAGAACAATACTATTCTATAACATTCATATACCATCTTATTCAGCCATTCTTCAACTGATGGACATCCACTAAGTTTCCAGTTCCTTGCCACTACAGAAAGGACTGCCACAAACATTTGTGCACATGTGAATCCTTTTCCCTTTTTTATAGTCTCTTTGGAATACAGGCCCTGCTGGATCAAAGGGTGCTAGGGATCCTATCGGGGTCCCCAGCCACCGCCCTCTACTTACCCTAAACCAGGGTCTTCAGACATCTCTGGCTCCCCACCCTAGAGGAGGGGAGAACAAACCAGGCAGAGCACCCGAGGAGAGGTTAACTTCTTTATTGTCGTTCCTGGAACTTCCAACTGCCAACTCCCACACCTCTGTGCCTTCTCTTATCTCCCTTTTCTGGCCCCTCCCTGTAGGCGGTTCCGCTCCTCCCAAGTCCTGCCCTGAGGGTGGAACCAGCCCATTCAGAGGCCATCCCAGTACCCGAAGGCAGGCCACTCAGGCAAGCCCAGTCCAGAGCCGCCCCCAACAACTCCCCCTTTTTGTTTAAACCAGGGGAGGCACCCACTGAGGGTGTGGGGTTAAGAAATCCATCTTCCGAGACTCCATAGATCTAAAAGCAATACTCCAACCAATCTTGAGAAGGCACGGTAAAAGAGTACAAAACGATGAATACAAAACAATAACAATATTTCCATAATAGCATAAGTTGGAATTAACCACTGAAAATTAAGTCCCTCTTGTAGACTCTTTGTCCTTCCCCGCCTATGCCGCAGTGAACCAATCATGTCCTATCCCGAAGGTCTCAGGTCTGAGCTGGCCTGCTATGATAGGGCGCAGGCCCGCGAGCTGTGTACAGCGCCTGCAGGTCCTGTGCAATATGCAAAACATCTTTCACGTGACTTAGGCTCTATGGTCCTCAGTCCCGAGGTGTTTTGCTGTATCAGCAGCGTTCTGTCACACCCTGTGCTCAGCCTTTCGGCCCCCAGATGGTCACGTGCATTCCTGCTGGCTACAAGCCCTGGGTCTTACACCTCCCTTTTCTTGTTTTGTGGGAGACCGCCCAGAGGAAGGACATCGGCTTTCAATTGAGTGAGACTCTTCTTTAACACAGACAGACCGGATTTACAAAAACATCAAAACAATATGAGTCCACATAATAGGTACACTACCGAATACACAAAACCAGAAATGGAGGACCAAGAAAATTTTCGCTCTAACCATTGAATATAATCATTAGCAGATGTAGCAGGCATCGTAAAATTATCAGTAAACTGACGTATATCTTGTATTAATAAAAATACCTCTAAGATGATCACGTACTCTTCCCCAAGTAGCATTAAAAGTAGGAGTCACATTAACAGGTAAAGGAGTAACACAAACCCAAGGTTTATAACGATAATGACAAGGCACAGATTGCATAAGTTCATGTAAAGCTAATTCATCCCCTATGAAGAGTACAGCTTCCTTTAAAGCAGCTATTTCTTTATTAAGGGCTGCATCAATCTTGGCTTGAATGTCCCAAGCTTTTGTCTCTTTTTGCATAAACGTTTTTAGCTCAGATGCTAGATATCCCATGCCCTGATGTAACTAACTGCTGAATCTGAAATTCTTGAAAACTAGAGATACCTAAATTGATTACATCGAACACAAGTTCAAACAATCCTCTCTTAGATCTTTTCACATATTGCATTAACTCAATCCAAATTGTTTCAGGGGCACTTACAGCCCACGGCAAAGAAGCCTTGGTGGGTAAAAGAACATACTTTGGTTGTTTAACTAATAATAAAACCTCTAAGTTCGTTTGAAAGGAATGTGATGAAATATACGATGTAAGAGTACAATTAGACACATCTACATTATACCAAGAGTCCCGTACTATTACAGACAAGGTGGGACATAACAACCATGCATAATTTGTGGGGGCCCACATCTGCCCCGTAAAAACATATCGGAAAACATCACAATCTTGAGTGTGATGGTGAGTATAATTCCTTCCATCTGCAAAAATTTTACTCCATTCATTAAACGTGGGGTCAGAACAATTATCACACTTACAAGCTTCTATATGAACATAAGTGGCGTTAGTGACCAGTCCAAGCTGCCACAGACTTGAGTGACACATTCCATCGATTGTGCAGGGCACAGGGGCTGGAAACTGAACAAGATTCCCCTAACTGATAAAATCCCAGAACAATAAAGTTAGTGATCTTGTATCATTTCGCATAGTGTATTTTCTGGGTGGGTGCCCTGTTGAACAAGGAATTAAAGGAGTCCAGGTATTCATAGCTCCTTCTTGGCATTTAGAAAGTCTTACAGTCGCGTTGAACAAAAATTGTGATTCATAATGTGGGATAGCCTGCATAGTAATATTCATGCGGCCAGGATGATTATGATCATCTTTACTGGGCCTGAGTCCTGAGGAGATGTTCCATGTCTCTAATGCTACACAGTCTGTATGCCTCTTGTGATGAAATGTAAAACAAAGAGGAGGGGACGGGGTAAGGAAGGTAAAATTAAGATTCATAAGTTCCGTAGCATGTAAAGACTTATCCTCTGATTGTGTATCCCCTAAAAGCCTCGATACGTTTCCCTGTAAATTAAATGTAGGGGTACGTTCTTCCCAGCTCACAAGATGCAGCACTGGTGGCTTAGGTAATATTGCCCACTGCCATTGTCCATTTACGTCACGCACACGCTCATGAGCTAGAGTCAGTAGTGTCCAGTTCCTGTTTGATCTCATCACAGGAACCATCATTAACAGGACGCAAACGCCGAGCAGGAATCCAAGATCCATCCTCCCGATTCGCACCTTCTGGAATGACAAGAACATACCCTGGCCTATGGGTTATTATCCTACCTGGTCCTGGCCAGACACCTTCTAGAGTTTGCCATATAACCTGATTTTGACTTTCTTTACTAGCTCTTCTTCAGGGTGTTTAAGCAGTGGAGACTTCTCGCACCCGTTGAACGGGCACCCAAATCTCTTCATTACTTCCATCTGGTAAAATAGAGAGGTATCCCTGACTCCTACACTGCACTACTCCAGGCCCGCGCCGCTCGCCTGTTGGATCCTTCCAATAGACTGTGGTTCCTGTTAAGCAGGTACGCGGGACCTGGGGCAAGCTTGTCTTGCCTGGGCTCTGAGTATTGACATGCTGGTCTAGGCCTCCTAGATATCTCATAGCAGGAGTTGTGCCGTCATCACGAAAATGCAAAAAATTAATGGTGTAAAGGGCTAATGCTAACTCTCCTCTAGTAACCTTGCGCCTAACTCCCCCTTTTTGTTTAAGCAGAGTGACTTTCAGGGTACGATTCGCTCGTTCTACTATAGCTTGACCCGTGGGGTTATAAGGGAGGCCAGTAACATGATGTATATTAAACTCTGCACAGAACGTCTTAAAGGAGGAGGAAGTGTAGGCAGGTCCATTATCTGTCTTGATGGTTTCAGGTACGCCAAAGACAGAGAATTGTGTATAAAGATGTTCTATGACGGCACGGGTAGTTTCTTTAGGTTGTATAGAGGCCATAACAAAACTGGAAAAAGTGTCTACAGACACATGAATAAGTATTGAGCCCAAATGTGTAATGTCCATCTGCCATAAGGAGTTGGGTCGGTCCCCACGGGGATTTACAGCTATCTCCTTAGGAGGTGGGCGGAAGGGTACACAAGCAGAGCACTGTTTGACTATTTGGCGCGCTTGCTCTTTGGTAATTCCATAAAGCTTTCTTGCAACAACTGGCCAAGTTTGTTGCCATTGCTCACTGTTGATAACTGAGCAATCCGCCCCTGTATCTATCCTTCCATTAATTTGTATCCCTTCTGTCTTAACTGTTATCATGGGACGAGCCCGTTGTACAGGCTGTACCCAATTCATTTGCCAATCTGGTTGCTCTGAAGGCTGGGGAGGAGACAGCCAGGGTAAGGGTATGGCTTTCCCAACGCTGTCTCTTGGATTAAGGTACACCTCATAATCATGAGGATTAGTGATGCAAATAGTAGATTCTCCTGACTCCAACACTTGAGTATGGGTTATATGGTCCGAATATCCTGATAGTCCTACCACTAGCCTAGGGTGGGGTTTTGATTCTACAGCAACTGCCAAAGTTTCCCAAGGAGCTAACTTAATTGGTTCCCCATACTCTGCTGCCCACAATTTTACTGCTTGGTATACGGAGCTCTCCGGTTTGTTTCTTGTGTCTCTGGGAGACCCCCCGCAGCTGGAGGCCCCCGCCACCCGTTTCCCTGTTTCTTGTCCTGGGTGCGGCAGTATTTGGCAATATGACCCCATTTCCCACACCCATAGCACTTAGGTTGCTGTGTCTGGTCTTTAGAATCTCGACACTGTGCTTTGAAATGCCCTGACTTGCCACAATTAAAGCATCTTCCTGATTTCCCCATCTTTTGCAACGTAGCTACAAGTGCATTGTTGGCCTCTACTACTGAGGCAGCCATCATTTGTATTGGTTCCTGCACGGGAATGTCCAAAAGTTTATCTATCAGTTCAGGCAGGCCGGCTGAGGATGGAAGAGCTGCAATTATAGGCCTGTATTCAGGTCGGAGTCCCTCCTTCACTAACTGAAATGCTAGAACGTCAACACCTGGTCCTGTGCCCATAACCCTTTTTACTGTTTCCTGCACTTCAGTAACAAACTGCATGGGAGTCTGATTGGCCTTCTGCTTTAGGCCCACTAGTCTGGTAGGACCCTTGCCACTCACCGTGCCCAATCTCTCTAAGGCTTCCTCGTGACACGTAGCCACAGCCTGCAATATCCCACGATCATAGGTCATCTGGGCCTCTAAAGACGCATAATCCCCAGCGCCAGTAATCATTTGAATAGCCTCATCCTCATTGGCAATATTATGTTGTTTCACATACTTTTGAGCACCCCTCCTTACTGAGGCCTGGTATGCAAGATGCATGGGCGGATCCAGCACTGCTTCCATTACCTCATTATAGTCAAATGGTGTCCAAGGGAAACCAGCTGAAGCATTAGTAATCAACCTTCGTATGTAGGGGGCTGACAGGCCGTACTTCGACACTGCCTCTTTTAGCTCCTTTATCAATTTAAATGGTACTGGCCGATGGTTTCTTGTCTCTGCTGGGGTGCCTACATTCTCAAACAGAATCGGATATATCCCGCATTCCTCCCAATCTACATCTTCTCCCTCGATAGCTGCCTGGGCTACACTGGCTGCTAACACCCCTTGTTTTTCCCGAGCCCCTTTCCTGCCATACTGAAAGGAAATTGCGCCGCCGGGGCTCCCGATGGAAAGGGAAGCCATTGCCGCAGGGAGATCGGCATGACATGGCGGCAGAGGGGGAGGCCACCATGTCCCATCTTCATCCTCCTCGGCCTCGCTCCGCCCTGGAGGCGGCTCCCCTAACCTCTTCACTTCCTGTCTTGAATTTTTACTGCGCCATTCGGGCACTTCCCCCACGGGGCCCTTACTAGAAGGTCCCCTCTCCGCTCTTCGGAGACTGTCCCATGGATATAAGGGTGGGGGTCCTTCCTTAGGGTCATCCCCATCTACAGAGCCTGCCAGGGAGGTCCCTACCTGGTTCTTACTGTCCCGCTGTATGGGCGGAACTTGGGCTTGAGGGGAAAATATGGCGCTTATGATCCCGTATATAGTAAAATCCTCCGATATTAACACTCCGGGGCAAGACTCCTGATAAGAAGCCATTTGCTGCCCCACCTCCCCCCATCTCTCGGGATCAATGCCCTCCTGTTGGACCCATGGGCAAATATCCCATATCCGTTCTATAAAGTTCCTACATGTCCTGATGTGCACTTGCACCCACTGCGCTTACACAGTTTATAAATCTGGCAAGCAAGCACCCCCTTCTCCTCAGGCTTAATTAAGGGTAAACTTTTTCCCTGTCCCATCTTCCCGGGTATCCTTTTACCCAAGGCTACCTGGCAATCCCTCTTGAGCCTGCTCAAGGGGACAGGCGGTCGAACAATACTGGCCCCACGTTGGGCGCCACCTGCTAGGGATCCTATCGGGGTCCCCAGCCACCGCCCTCTACTTACCCTAAACCAGGGTCTTCAGACATCTCTGGCTCCCCACCCTAGAGGAGGGGAGAACAAACCAGGCAGAGCACCCGAGGAGAGGTTAACTTCTTTATTGTCGTTCCTGGAACTTCCAACTGCCAACTCCCACACCTCTGTGCCTTCTCTTATCTCCCTTTTCTGGCCCCTCCCTGTAGGCGGTTCCGCTCCTCCCAAGTCCTGCCCTGAGGGTGGAGCCAGCCCATTCAGAGGCCATCCCAGTACCCGAAGGCA
>JAJPUD010033157.1:0-11513 GCA_023553655.1 Myrmecobius fasciatus
GCCCACAATCAGGACAAATTGTTCCAAGAGGCTCACAGAAGACTCCCAGGTGTGTGAAAAGCACAATGCTCCCACTCCTGTTCTGACTCCTGTTCCAGCTCCCTGCTCCAGCTCCCTGCCCCGGTCTCCCTGTGCTGCAGTCTGGGTTCAGTAGGCCACCCCCTGCCCCATTAAAACAGACCTGTTTTGAGGTTCTTACAGAGTATCTTCTTCTAGAATCGTGTTGTTCTCCGGATATTGTGGATTTTTTTGCTTCAGAATCAGTCTAGAGGCTTCATATTTTGTTGGTTTGAGGGGAGGTTAGAGGAGGTTACAGAGAATCCTGTCTGATCTCCCCCACCATGGCTCCACCCCCGGAAGGAAGTCAAAAATCAAATATTTTTAAAAGGAAGGCACTGGGCCAACTATTTCTCATTCCTCTCTAGATTATTCTTGGAATTTCCTTTTAATGTGCCCCTTCTCTTAGTACCTTTGTTTCTCCCCATTCCCTTTTCCCCATTTTTCAGTTTTCAGTTTCTCTTTATACATAGTCTTCTCACATAGGAATGTAAACTCTTTGAGGGCAAGACTATCTTTTGGTAGCTTTTATTTGTATTTCTAGCACTTAACACTATGTGCCTAGGGCATAGTAAATACTTGAGATAAATACTTTTTAACTGACTGATATGTCAGTTAAATCTGGTATGGTCCTCATTTCAGTTACCTTTCACGTAATGAGCTCTAGATGCATTTTCCCAAAAGGAAGGATCCTGGTAACTAATACACAGTCAGCTTGTTGGGCAGAGCTTCTACTCTTAATTTGATTACTTTCTTCTACCTACATCCTCCATTTCACTGCATTTAAAAACCTATTATAAAACCGCATATTTTATTAAAGACAGGTGGAAGGGAAACATATGGGGAAATATACTGAGGAACTTTTTTTTTTTGAAATAATAGTTTGGGGGATAAATACATGCACATTGTTTATAATGGTTACCCAGTTCTTTCCTTCTGTCTCACAGAGTAAGTGGCAGAGTCCTCCAACAGGTTTGTGGGCATAGAGATGGATAGTTCTACAAGAAGCAGCCTCATTAGTCAAACATCGTCTCTCCATGTCATTTAGAGCCTCAGATTAAACTGTAAGTGCTCAAGCATTTGAAAAGTTGCTTTGCCAAGTAAGAGACACACAGAGTTTCAGTTTCTATCATTCAGACTTTCCTGGTCAGGAAAGCAGAAAGAAATGTGGAGAAAAGTCAAAGTCATGCTCAGAAAGGATTGGAAAAAAAAGTTTGATACCTTCTGAGTCTATGTTTTTCCTGATGAAGTATACCTCTTACTCAGGAAGGGCATTCCTAGGTAAGATACCAAGTTGTCATGTAAATTGAATTTCTCATCTCCCTGCCAGTACTTGGAATTTCCTCATCAGCCTTCCCTATGCATCCTCAAGACAGTACAGATTCTATTTAAGTCTGTGCTAAGTGCATGGACACACACACAAACACACACACAAAGAGTCCTCTTTTTAACCTTGACCCTTGGGTGATTCTAGAATTATATTTTCAGAACTAGGAATGTAGGTTAGGAATGGCTATATTTTCTGGGATTTGCTTCAATAGCAGTAACCATAGCCCCTGACCTTGGCCTACATCCTGTGTCCCACCCCAGAGCTGCATTCTTAATCTGGAGTCTGTGCATTTATTGCTTAAATATTTTGATAATTTTATTTCAATATAATTGGTTTCATTTGTAATTGTGTTCCTTTTATTTCATGTATTTAAAAATATTATTCTGAAGATGTCTTTAGGATTCACTCCACTGCTAAAGAGGTCCATGATATACTATGCTCAAAAACACTTGCTCTGCAGTTTGGAACTATACCCATAATGCTATAAAACTGTGCATACCCTTTGATCCAGCAGTGCCATTACTGAGTCTGTATCCCAAGAAAATCATAAAGGAGAGAAAAGGACCAACATGTGCAAAAATGTTTGAAGTAGCTATTTCTAAGGTAAACAAAAAAATGGAAAATGAGTAGATGTCATCAATTGGGGAATGGCTGAAAAAGTTATGGAATATGAAGGTAATGGAATTTTATTGTTCTTTAAAAATGATAAAGAAGCTGATTCTATAAAGACTTAGAAAGATTTACATGAACTTATGAGTGAAACAAGCAGAGGCAAGAATACATAGTTCATAGTAGCAACAAGATTGTGCTGTGGTCAACTATGGAAGTGATTCAATGGTCCAAGACAATTTCAATAAACTTCAGATAGAAAATGCCATCTGTATCCAGAAAAAGAACTATGGAGATTGAATGTGAATAAACGCATGCTATATTCACTTCTTTTTTTTCTGTTTTTTTTTTTCTTCTGTGGCTTTTCCCTTTTGTTCTGATTTTTCTCTTCCAACATGATTCATAAAGAAATGTGTATTAAAAATAATAAACATTGGAAATATGTATACATATATTCGATTTGCCAATATTTTAACATAATTAACATGTAGTGGATATCCTGCCATCTAGGGGAGGGGTGGGGAGTTGGGGGAAAAATTTGTAACGGAAAGCTATGTAAGGGTTATTGTTGAAGAATTACCCACACATATGTTATGCAAATAAAATAAAATTTAAAAAAAAATAATAAACATGTATGACCAGAAAAAAAGCAAAAAAAATTAATATAGAAAAAATAATACTTGTTCTAGAGAGAGAAGCACTATGCTATAATGGAGAGGAAACTTACTATTGATAATGATCTTGGTCAAATTACTCAACCTCTGTGGCCCTGAGTTTCTTTCCTGTAAAATGAGGAGGACATTGGAATAATAGACTAGACATTCTTTAAGATCCCTTATATATCTAGTCCAATGAGAAAATAACTTAAATATTTGGGGAAGGGGTTCAAGCTTTCCAGTAAGTCTGCTCTCTTTATTCTTATGATTCATTCCAAAAAAAGTCATCGAAAACTGCCAAAAGTTATTGGTCAGTTGGGATTTACTTGTTTTGTGTCACAACTGTTTTGAAGTACATAAATCTGAATAGACTTACTTATTTGCTCGCAGTAAGGAAAATCTCAAAGTCAAACTTTGCACCTTAGAATCATAAATTTGGAACTAAAAGTGAAGTATAATCATTTTTTAATGTCATGCATAGATACTTGTATTCTAATATTTTTTTGGAAGGGATAACTCAACTTGAGATATCATAGTGTAGTGAAAATTCAATGCAATGCAATAAATATTTACTGAGTGCCCATTTTGTATGGAAGCCTTATGGTGGTAAGGATGGACTGGATAACAGATAGGCTTTGAAACAAGGAGGATCTGAATTTAAGCCTTTTCTGTCACACATACTGGCTATAAGACCCTCACCAGATTATTTAACCCCTTAGTGTTCTGGTCAGCTAAATTGGAAAGTTGTACAAAAGGTGTTGACTTGTATTGGTGTATGAAGTCTCCTCACCCAAACTTTCTATATTTCAATAAAAAACGTGTCTAGTCTCTATTCTCCTATCCATATTATGAACAGCTTACAATTAGAATGAAATAATTATTTCCTTCCCTCTGGAAAAAATCAATGATTTAAAGGAAATTCCACTTTACTGGGGTGTGTGTGTGTGTGTGTGTGTGTGTGTGTGTGTGTGAAGTTGAGGGAATCCAACACCTACACAAATATAGTACATGATACATTCTGGGGAAAATTATTTGCTGAATGGAGGGGGAAATGATTAGGAAAGAACCATTTAAAATGTGGGAACTGAAGTAAGCCTTCAATGAATTTAGTGATACTGGCAGGTACATATGAAGAAAAAGTACTTTTCAGATATGGGGTGAGAGAACTAAGATTAAGCCACTGCTACATCCTTTCCTGTAGGAACTTAAGCAGGTCCTTTCACTTTTATGAGTTTATTTCATCCTTTTAAAATAAGGGATGCAAGAGATAGTTTCTAAGGTCTATTCCAAAATCTCACTTTCAAAATGGTAATAGCTCACTCCCTCTCCCATTATTTCCTTTTCCAACATAGAAATTGATTTTTTTAGCAATTAATGGACTAGAAGATGCTTGTTTTTGGTCAGGTAAGTGCCTCCATACAAACCAATATTCTTTTCCATTCTTTTCCTTATACATAAAATTTTGATGTATACCAATCTTTTGTTCTCATGGACAGCCAAATAAGTTTCCTGAAAAATAAACCAACAAATCATTACAAAAACAATAGCATAAAGACCGAGCAAAACTAAGGGAGTCAGGATGCTTTTAGAGAAGATGTATCCCAGAAGAATAATATGATGTTTAGGACTTTGACCCTAGATATATAAAGTAATTCAATCAGAGTGCACCCATGGTTACCATGTAGAATTTGGGGTATCCTTTGCAGAAGTGAGACATCATTCTCCAGGTTTATGTCATATTTAAAATAAGAACTCTAAGGAATGCTTAGAATAAAAGAACAAGTTATTGTGAGATCTATGACTTTTTCATTGAGTGAATTAAATAGTTTGTTTAGTGGAGAACCATCTGTGGCCCTCTTCATTGTCTCCAATCTCCAATTAGATATCTCAATTTCTAAGTATTGTATGAGTAATCTTGTGTAAGGCATAGATCAAGAGCCCTTACCAATACTATTTTTTTAATTTTCTTTTTATCAGTAAGGCATAGAATCTATAATTTTTAACAAGGATATTAATTACATAACAAATATAAATTGTTGTTCAGTCTTTTCAAGTCATGTCCAACTCTTCTTGATCCCATTTGGGGTTTTCTTGACAAAAATACTAGGGAGGTTTTAAATTTTCTTCTTCTCATTTTACAGATGAATAGACTGAGACAGAAGAGGTTAAATGACTTGCTCAAGGTCATAGCTAGAAAGTATCTGAGACCATATTTTAGTTCATTTTTTCCTGACTCCATGCCTGGCACTCTATGTACTGTATCACCTAGCTGCCTCATCCATATAAATATAAATGGAATGAGTTAACACACTAACTCTCCTCTCCCAAATCATGAGATAACTTCCCAAAACTCAGCAAGAAGGCTATAATTTCATAAAGATAATGTATGAGGCCTCTGCATTTAGAGAATGTGTGGCTAGGGTACCTGCATAAATTGGTGATGATGGTAATGATTATGAGTTATATAATGTCTTACTGTTTGCAAAATCTTTAAAAATATTTCATGTGAACTTCACTATAACTTTTTAAGTATGTACTATTATTATTCCCATTTTCCATTTTAATAATGTGAAATAGAGGCCAAAAGGTTAACTACTTAATCTAAGATGCAGAATTTGAATTCAGATCTGTCTTACTTCACATCCCATTAGTTTTCTACTGTGTCACTCATCAGGGATTATATGTAACCAGGGCATATGCATATGGTGGCAACTCATACCTTCACTGCAAAACAGGTGCTCCCCTTTGATGTCATTACCTTGTTTTTTTTTTTACTGGATCTGCTCCTTACCCAAAATCACTTACTAGTGGTCCTTCCAGAATTCATTTGTCCCCACTAAAAGTTGCTGTTACTTGTCTTCAGTCATTGCTTTCTACTGTAGCTGGCCATCAGTGACTACCTAATAAAGATGCTCTTTCACTACCTCTATTAGGGAACTTTAGCAGTCACTGGGAGGTAGGTAGAATAGATTTAGAACAGGCTGATAAAGCACTTAATAATCTTGTTCAGTTTGCTCTGTTATCCCGGTCTTTTACCATCTTATTGTTGTTTAATGATATTCCATAGCTGAGATGCTATCTTCCAAAGCACCCATAATTCCCTTCATCAGATACTGATGGGGCTATGGTTACTTTTTTTTTTTCTCAAGCACAGGATGGCAGCTTTTCTCAGGCAAATGTCTCACTTAATGACTATGAAAATCTCTTATCTGTAGTCAATGTGCACTGGGAAGTATAGATGCTTAATGATGAGATCATGTCCATCCTCTGACCTCTTAGAATTCTTCTATAGTCTATTTTTCATGTTATGAAATCTGCTCTGCTTTTTTCTTCTTTTTCTTTTAGTTTCTAACTTCTGGGTATTCTTAAGTTGATTGCACTGTACATCCTTGGGTTTCTCATTTGAACTGCCATATAACATGGTTAAAAACCCATATTTTTAAAGGATTTATCATACTTCCTAGTTGAGACAAACCTCCTCAGAGCTCTATTTCTCCTATTGACATGGAGAGTTAAAGAATCTTTTAAATCTTGAAGCAGCCATAGTCTATGTATATCTTACTAGCTAGCAAAACTATACTATGCAAACAATAATTACTATTCTGGATAAAGAATTCTGAGAGACACTATCACCTTTCTCTTTTTCCAGCAGCTCATTGCAGCTTGTCTTTTCCTATCCTTTATACATAAATAAGGCATTATTTTATTAATGCCTTCAGTAAATGAAAGTGTCTTCGGCCTACAAGCATGTTTGAATTTCACACCACAGATCTAGGCTCAGTAAACACTTTCATGAGCTCTCAACTCTAATTATGGTAGAAGGTGTTTACTTAAACAATTAAGTTCCAGAAGAGAGGCCTATAGAGAAGATATGGTGAGCTTGTAAATTTTCTCTTTTAATCATGATATATGGAGATTAATCTTAGTTGTAATGTATATATTTAGAACATTGGGAGTGCCAGAAGTTGAAAGATCATCATTTTTGTGCCCTGTTTCTTGATCCATGGGGCCCATGCTTTTGTGAACAGATGAGGATATAAATATGTGGATGAAGTGGTTTTCCCCAATTCATTCACAGATTAGTTGATGGGAAGACACAGAAATTAAAGATCTCTAGCTTGCATGGAGGAGACTTGAAAGCAGGAAAACCTAAATTCAAATACCTCTTCCTGCAATATCTTGTTATTGTTGAGTTGTTTTAGTCATGTTCAACTCTTTGTGACTCTATTTCTTGGCAAAGATACTGGAATGGTTCACCATTTCCTTCTCCTGCTCATTTTACAAATGAGGAACTAGGGCAAACAGGATTAAGTAACTTGCCCAGCATCATACAGCTAATAAATTTCTGAGATTGGATTTGAATTCATATCTTCCTAACTTGAGGGCTGATGTTCTATGCACTGTGCTACCTGCTTACCCACTTTAGCCTATTACTTACTATGTAACTATAAACAAATTACCTAATCTTCTGGAATCCACTTCACAGGATTATTGTTAGGATTAAATAAAATTATAAATAATGATTTATAAACTTCAAATGCTATACAAATCCAGAAAAGAAGGTAACATGGTATAGTTGAAGCGCCACAAACACCATTAAAATGGCAGCAGAATCATGGGGGTGAACTCACTTGAAGGTCTTACACTTTTCTGTCCAGAAGTGCCATCACCTTTTTCAGTGAGGTCAGAGAAACACACAATGCTGAGGTGTTACGTGAGTAGACTCTGAAATATCATTTTACATCTGGTTATAGAGTATACTGATGATTCAAGCTATTTCTCTAAAATCTGTCTCCTACCTCAAATAAAACCCTCAAATCTACTTCTCAACATATGGGCTCCCCCTTCCCACCACCCAGGGCAATGCTGGCCCTTTGGCAAGCTTATTGAATGCATTTTATCATTTGATTCTTTCAACAATCTTTTGAAGTAGGTACTATGGGTATCTTTACTATTGTTTTATAGATGCACATAACTGAAATCCAGAGAGGTCACAAAACTTTCTCATATTCACATGAGTAATAAAAAGTGGAGGAAGAATTGAAAACTTGGGCTCCTAGGCCCAAATCCTATGGTTTTTTGTTGCCTCCCAAGATAAATGATGTATTCAAGCAGTGTGTTCACAGAATTTCCTCCTGAACCCTTCTCCATTTTATGATCAGCACTATACAGATCCAGCCTCTCTCTGAGCTACTTAACCCATCTTCTAGGCCTTTCCACTGTACCCTTTGAAAGCTCTATTGCATACCCAAAAATTTCTTCTTTTTTTTGTTAAGCTTTTCAATCTACAAAGATTTTGTATACATACATATATATACATATATGTATACACACACACATATATATATACATATGCATACACACATATAATGCACATATATACAAACATATTATATATATATGTATGTATGTATATATTTATATACACACAAAAATAGATAGGATATAGATATCTTATATATCTCTTCACTTTAACTGAAACCTGGGTATGATTCAAGGTTGTTTAGAATTGAAAAAGATAGTCTAACCAATAACATTGCACTCATTAATCTTTAGGATGACTACTTCTGGATGTCATAATGACAATGAGGGTAAATCCAAGACGCCAGATTAGGATCAGCAATGCAATTGAACTCAAAATTCCTTTCTAAATGACTTTATTTTTTTTCTTCTTTTTTGATTATTTAATATATAATTTATTCCTAGTTACATTTAAAACCAACTTTTAACATTTGTTTTTATAGCATTTTGAGTTTCAATTTCCTTCTTCTCTTCCTCCTTCCCTTCTACCCTTATTGAGAAGGCAAGCAATTTGCTATAGTTTATATATATATATATATGTATATATATATATATATACACATAACAGGCAAAACATATTCCTGTAACAATGTAAAAATAAACAGACAAAATATACAAGAAAAATAAAGGAAGTTCAAAAAAGTATGCATTCATATGCTTTCAGACTTCATGAATTCTCTCTTTGGAGTTGGATTTCATTTTTCATCAAAAATCATTAAGAATTATTTTAGATCATTATATTGCTGAGAATAGTCAAATCATTCACAGTGGATTATCATACAATATTACTGTTACTATACAGGATGTTCTCTTGGTTCCACTGTTTCACTTTGCATAAATTCAAGTAAGTCTTTCCAGGTTTTTCTGAAAACATTCTGCTCATTATTTCTTACACAAAATAGTATCTCAGTATAACCATATATCATAACTTTTTTTAGCCATTTCAGAATTGATAGTTATCTCTTCAATTTCCATGTCCTTTACACCACTAAAAGAGCTGCCATAAATATCTATATACATGTAGATTCTTTTCAGTTTTTCTCCTTATTTTTTCCTCTTTGAGATATAAAATCAATGGTATTGCTGGGCCAAAGAGTATGCAATTTGGCTAACTTTTCTAGAATTAAAAAAAGAAAGCTTTTTCAGAGAAACTTGCTATATGATTTTTTCCATATATGACTAGTAACTGTATTCCTTCCCACTCTATTTTCCTCCTGTTTATCCTACTCTCTTCTTTCTTTCATATTTTTCATACTCAAAAAATGTTTTGTGTCTTATTACCATTTCCCCCCACTTTGCCTTCTTCTATGAGCTTTTTTCCTTCTCCTTCTCTGATCTCCTTCCTCTTCTACTTTTCTGTAGGGCAATTTATTTCTAAATCTTGATGATTATTTATGTTATTCCCCTTTAACCCAATTTTTATAAGAGTAAGGTTCAAAATCTCTACCCATCTTCCCCTTTAATGTAAGACTTCATCTGTGCCTCTTGTCTGTAAGATAATTTACCCTATTTTATTTCTTCCTTTCCCCCCTCTCAGTACATGCCTCTTTCTCATCCCTTAATTTTATTTTATTGTTAAATAATCATTCAATCATAATCAATTCACACCCACATTGTCCTAATAATTAGAAAGTTCTTAGGAGTTACAAGAATCATCTTGCTATATTGGCTTGTAAACAGTTTTCATTATTGATTTCCTTAATGATATTTCTTTCATGCTTCCTTTTTCATGATTCTCTTGTTTTTTATCTGAAAGTCACTTTTTTCTATTTAGCTGGGTTTTTTTCATCAGAAATGTATCAGATTCTCCTATTTCATGGAATATTGATTTTCACCCCTGAAGGATTATTCCTCAGGTATGCTAGGTAGGCAATTCTTGATTGTAATCCTAATTCTGTTGCCTTCCAGAATTTCATTTTCCAAGCACCCTGATCTTTTAAGGTAGAAATTGCTAAATGTTTTGTTATATTGACTGGTGTGGCTCCATGATATTTGTTTTGTTGCCTAGTCAATTTACTTATTTGTAATATACATTACTTTACAAATCATGTTGGGAAAGAAAAATCATTGCAAAGGAGGAAAATCATGGGAAAAATTAAAAAAAAAACAGAAAAAAAAGGAATGAACATAGCATGTGTTGATTTACATTCAGTCTTCTTAGTTTTTTATCTGGATGGAGATGACATTTTCTATGCAAAGTCTACTGGGTTTGCTTTGGATTACTGAACCACAGTGAGAGGAACCAAGCCTTTCATAGTTGATCATAGCATATTCTGAATGTTATTGTATACGATGTATTCCTGGTTCTGCTTGTTTTGCTCAGCATCAGTTCATGTAAATCTTTCAAGATCTTTCTATCACCAGCTTGTTCCTCACTTTTTATAGAACAATTATTATTACCTTCGTGTACTACAACTTCTTCACCCATTCCCCAATTAATGGACATCCACTCATTTTCTAATTCTTTGGTATAATGAAAAAGGCTGCTACAAACTTTTTTGCACATGTGGGTCCTTTTTCCTCCTTTATGATTTCACTGCTAGGTCAAAGGGTATGCATAGTTTGATAACCCTTTGGGCATAGCTCCACATTGCTCTCCAGAATGGTTGGATCATTTCACAACTCTACCAACAAAGCATTAGTGTCCCAGTTTTCCCACATCCCCTACAAAATTTATCATTATGTTTTCCTATCATCTTAGCCAATCTGAGAGGTGTGAGGTGGTACTTCAGAGTTTTAATTTACATTTCTCTAATCAATAGTGATTTAGAGCATTTTTTCATATAACTATAAATGACTTTAATTTTGTCATCTGAAAATTGTTTGTTCACATCCTTTGAACATTTATCAATTAGGGAATGACTTGCATTCTTATAAATTGGACACAGTTCTTTATATATATTTAGAAATAATTCTTTAGAATTTAGAATTTAGAAGAATTTAGAAAAAATTCTTTTTCAGAAATAGTCTATAAAGTGTATTACCCACTTTTGTACTTCCCTTTTAATCTTGTTTCTGTTGGTTCTGTTTGCATAAACTCTTTTTAATTTAATGTAATTAAAATTGACCATTTTGCTTTTCATAATATTCTTTAGTTCTTTGGTCATAAATTCCTCTCTTCTTCAAAGATCTGATAGGTAAATTACCCCTTGTTCTCCTAATTTTTTTTATGTTTGACATATTCTTTGTATCTCACAGTCATTAGCTTTCATTTGCCATGTTCTAGTTTTTAATGTGTGATTTTCTTCAATTAGCTTTTCTATCTTTTTTTTTCTATTTGATCAATTCTACTTTTAAGGGTATATTTTTCCAGACAATTTTTCTCATTATTTTCCAAGCTATTGACTCTCCCTTGCATACTTTTCATTTTCTTTCTTATTTTTGCTTCTAATTTGCATTTTAAAGTCTTTTATAAGCTTTTCCAAAAAGCCTCTTTGGGCTTGAGAAAAATTCACTTTACTCTTTAAGATTTCTTCTGTGCACATTTTGTCCTCATCTGAGTTTGAGTTTTGGTCTGCTCTGTTACCATGGTAGCTTTCTTTCTTTCTTTTTTTTTTTTT
>JAJPUD010033158.1:0-11513 GCA_023553655.1 Myrmecobius fasciatus
AGGGCTCTAAAGGGGGAGAACCATTTTGTTTGTTTTGGTGGTCATCAAAAGTAAAATACTAGGGAGAAGGGAAGGGGTATAGTAAAGAGAAAAGCATACATAACCTAGGGTAAATAAGATGACAGGAAATAGAGAATTAGTTATTTTAACTGAATGTTAATGGGACTAACTCTCCCATAAAATGAAAGTAGATATTAGATTGGATTAAAAGACAGAATCCAACAATATGTTGTTTACATATGTAAAGCATAATGATACATAAAGAATGAAGGTAAAGTGCTGAAGCAGAATATATTATGCTTCAGGTGAACAACAACAAAAAAAAGCAGGGGTAGCTGCTGTTCTCAGATCAAGCAAAAGCAAAGATAGATCAAATGAAAAGAAACAAGAAAGGAAACTATATCATACTAAACAGTACCATAGATAATGAAACAATAACAATACTAAACATATGGCCCAAGAGGAAAAGTTCAGAGAGATGCAAGAAGAAATAGACAGCAAAACTATACAAGTGGGGGATCTCAAACTTGCTCTTTCAGAACTAGATAAATCGAACCACAAAATAAATAAGAAAGAAGCTAAGGAGGTAAACAAAATGTTAGAAAAGTTAGGCAGTGATAGATCTTTGGAGATAATGGAGTGGAGACAGAAAGGAATTTACTTTTTTCTCAGTGGTTCATGGAATTTACACAAAAACTGACCATGTATAAAAACTTCAAAATCAAATACAGAAAGGCAGCAATAGTAAATGCATTTTTCCAGATCATGATGCAATAAAAATCACATGGAATAAAAGACCAGGAGAAAATGGAACAAAAAACAATTGGAAACTAAATAATCTCATCCTAAAGAATGAATGGGAGATACAGCAAATTACAGACACAAGTACTAATTTCCTCCAAGAGAATGACAATTATGAGACAACACATAAAAAATTTGTGAGATGCAATCAAAGCAATTACAAGGGGAAATGTTATATCTGTAGATGCTTACTTGCATAAATTAGAGAAAGAGAAAAATGAATGAATTGGGCTTGAAACTGAAAAATAAGAAAAAATTAGGGATGAAGCCAAGATGATGGACTGCAGACATGACTCTCTGTGAGCTCCTCTAATCTTCCCTCAGACCCAGAACAAATTAAGCCTCTAAACTGGTTCTGGAGTAAGGGCTCCCTCAAACACTTGTTGTACAACCCATTTCCATCAAAAATTACCTTGGAATAACTCCGGAGCAGGTCTGTTTCAGACGGGCATGGGATTGGGCCACTTGCCACACTGAGGTGCCATCATGCAGCCAGGGCGAGAGACCAGGGCTGTGATGAAGCGTGGAGATTTTAGGCACCCAGGAAGCTTCTGGGAGATGCTTGGGCCACTTTGCTCTCATCATTTTCTCAATAGTAGTCAATGTAGATGTATTTCTCTGAATAAATTGCATATATGTTCCATATGTTTTGCTATTCTTTATACTTTTCCTTCTCACAAAAAAAGGCTTACAAAGTACTCATTACTTAACATATTTGACATGATGATACTAGCCCCCAATGACTGCTATTATTGCAAGCCAAACACTTCATCATGAAACAATCAAAATCTTCTTGATTTTTAAAGTTCATTTCCCCAGACCACACCAGAATAGAATACTTAGATTTATTTAAAATAAATTTTAGCATGAATATTTGTATTTCTTATGTGTGATTATACTGCTAACATTCCTTCTGCATCTCAGATGTCTTTGTCAATTTGAAAATGACATTTAATCTCTCTCATACTCTTACTAAATCAGAAGGCTATTATTAGGATAAAAGAAAATTGCATATATCAAGTAAAACACTACAAAATTTAAAGTACTTCATTGATGTTAGTTATTATTGTTATTATTTTCATTAAGACAGTTTTCTAGACTGTATTATAGGTTTGGCTTTTTTTTTTTTTGGATGGTTACAAATTTGTCAGGTGTAATCTTGAAGCTTGATAATAACATCCGAGTATACTATTCTTTAGACTTATTCCTGTTGGAATAATGTGTTTGTCTATTTGAATCTGTATCTTACTTTCAACATTTTTAGGACATAATCTTGAATGATTGTTTTGATTTTTGTGATAGCCAATTAAAGGTGAAATAGAAGCAATATTTTCATGACATTATTATAAGTAAAACCTGGGGGGGAAAGGAGAAAACAGATGCAGAATTAGAAGGAAACCTGAAAGTTCTCACCAAGACAGAATCTAGTAATGATGATGGTGATGATGATGGTATGATGATGATAATGATGATAATAATGATGACAATAATAATTATTTAGTGCTTTAATATTTACAAAGTATTTTGTAAATATCTGATTTAATCTTCAAATGTACCCCATATATGGTAGGTGTTTTTATTCTCCCATTCTAGATAAAGAAGCAAACTGAGAGGTTAAATGACTAACACATATCTACAAACATTTAAGTGTCTCTCTGTATCTCTGCCTCTGTGTCTGTCTCTATCATTCTCTCCATCTGTCTCTCCTTCTGTTTGTGTCTCTCTGTGTGTGTCTCCCTTTGTCTCTGTTTCTCTCAATGAGAACTGATAAATTTTGAACTTTCAAAATTATCAATTTCCTTCTTCAAAATGGGGGGGGGAGTGATGAGTAGAATTCCTGTTCAATATCTAATTCTGACAAGCAAGGAAGAACTAATTGTTAATTAAAGGAGGTGAAAAACTTGGAGGAGCAAGTACTCCACTTTGAAAATCATGAGAGTGTACTTGAGAAAAACATTTCCATAATCTATTCAACACCCTAGATTTGGGAATTACCTTTGAAAAAATTGGGAAAAAAATCAATTAAAAAGGCTGTCATGAATGAAATTCTTCAAATATAATCAACCCAAATAAACAAGGTTCTCAGAAACTAAATTTTGATTAAAAAAAAAGGCAAACAATTTACAAAAGAATTAATTTCCCATAAGAAGTTAAGGGAACACATAATATATAGGATATCAATACTAATGTTATATTTTTAAAGAAGAATAAAATATGCATGCAAAAGTAGATGGAAAACTGATGCAAAAATAAATAAAGGAATACTATGTAACTTTATAAGTGCATTTTAAGCAATTTTAATTCTTACTGTGAAATGAGATTGACAATGAATGATGAAGACAAAAAAAAACTATTTGGGATAGAAAATAAAAATGAGATAGAATAACCTGAATAGCATAGATAAGGAAAATCTGCTCAACATTTCATATTGTCAATATTATGATCTATTTCAAAGAAAAAGTACACTGAAAATTGCTTCCCAATGAGTTGAAAGCCAACATAAATGAGAACATCAGTGTATCCCAAATGAGTTTATGCCACTAGAAATATGGAAATGTTGAGCTATGATCAGTGATGGATCAGCAAATTACTCACACAAGATGATCTAGATATTGCTCCAACCCCTTTAATGAGGAAGAGCCCTACACCTTTCAAAACAATCCAGTCATCTTTGGAATGACTCTATATCAACCATATTTTAGGCTTTACAATTTCCACTTGTTATTCCTAAGTCTGTCTTCCAGATTGAAGTATTATAAATGCAATCCTTTTCCTACCTGTCAGACTTTAATATACTTAAAGACATATCTCATTTTCCCCATCATCTTCTGATCTCCAAAATGCATAAGCAATGTTCCTTTAAAACCATGCAACATGACGTGAACTTCACATTCTTGATCATCCTGAATTTCCACTTCTATATGCTTTCTAATTTACTAATATTCTACTTAAGGACAGCTAGGTGGTATAATGGACCTGAGTTTCAAATCTGGTCTCAGATACATAACACTTCCTAGCTGTGTGACACCAAGCAAGTCAATTAACCCCAATTGCCTCAGCCAAAAAAAAATATTCTACTTAAAATGTAACAACTTAAATTGAATATACTTGGGATAGAAGAATGCTGACTTAGTAAAATATCCTATGTGTGTTTTCTTTTTAAATTCATAGAATTAATAAATGACTCATCTGAACTTTCTAAGTCTAACAGTAACTTTTTTGTCATTCTTGTCTATCACAATGTTAGAAGGAATTATGGATTTTGGTAGTTATCTGACTTAATGGGTTATAATAAGTCAAAATCATGGGTGATGAATTTTGGTATTTTATACTCACTATAGAGCATATTTTCTAGATAAAACAAAACCCCAAATTGTGAATATGACTATGTTTTTTTTAAATCATTTTATTTAAAATATGATTTTTTTTCTTCACCATTTCTCAGTAACCTAAACAAAATGTCACTTTTCTATTACTTCATATCTTCATTATATAACTTATCAATTGTTAATCAAATATAAAACTTATGTACAAAATTTAAGAAGTCTTTCTTATGAACTCTGAAATTAGAAAATAGGAGATCGTAAGTACATTGACTCATTGATTATGGAAAAATAAGCAAAGAAGAGAGAATTATGTTTTGTGAAGCTGTGGAAAAAGACAAATTTTATTAATCCCCAACTCTTCCTGTTTATTTCCCAATTTCCTTAATATTAGACAAACATCTGTTACTGTACTTGATGAGATAAAGGAGAAGGAGTTTTTATGAGTTGGAGTTGCACACTTTTACATACAATCGAAAGCCTACTGTGTAGTAGAAAGATCCCTTACCTGGAACTGAGGGAATATATCCTTTTCCCAGATCAGCCACTAACTGGGTTGGAGACATTCAGTATAATTAACTAATAAAATACATTTTGGAAGGAATTTCTTGGTGAATTTTTATATGTTGGATACTTGAATCATTTACAATATTTGCTTTGTTAGGGAAAAACTGAAGTCATCTGTTAAAGTTACTTATTATTAAGTTCCTATTTAAAATGTGTATCTTAAGACTGGAAAATAAAATATTTAGCAAGAGAGACAACTGAGTTTTCAAGTCTAGCATTATAGAGAAATTGAGAAGTAGTAGATTAGTATTTTAATTTGTATTTCACTTTGTTATGTTGTAATATATGTGAGGAAAATATAATCATAATATAACACGTAATGTTCTTTTTCCTTTCAATTATGGGATACAGACTCCTGGACTTAAACATTAACAATTCCTTTCCTTACCAAGAGTGTTCTTTCTACTGTGCACCAAAAAGGACAAAAAGAGAACAGCAAATAGCACTATATGAATATAACAGAATATTAATCTGTGTTGTAGTAAATTATCACTGCAGAGAATGCAGAGAAACATGGAAATGCTTACATGAACAGATACCAAGTGAAACAACCAGAATCAAGAAAAACAATGTAGGCAATGAATATAAAATCCTCAAGTGTGCAAAGTATACATCAAATACTGAACATTATTTAATTATAATTACCATGCTTGACTGAAGAGTTATTGAGAAAATATGCCTCCCTCATTTTATTGCTGAGCCCAATGAATAAGTGTATGCATATGAAATATTGTTTATATATTTATACAGTTGATTTATTAGTTGGTTTTGTTTAATCACTTTCTTCTTTGTTTAATCTACTTAATAAGGGAGAGTTTCTTCAGATGAGAAAGCAAAAAGAGAGATATTCAAAAAAATAATTTGATGTAAAAAAATCAATAAAGAATTAGTAAAAATTGAAAAGAAATGTTCAAGAAATAAAATGCTAATATAATTTACCTCATTGTGTATTTGAACATGTTGAGTATTTAACTTTGTATGAGGTCTCTTCAAATATAGCAAAAATAATAAGAATATCTAACGCTACCATGACATTTCTGATCATCCAGATGTCATATAAAATTCAATTAATTTAAATAGTATCTGGATCTTCAAATTCCATATGCCATCTCTAGTGAGTATTTGTGCAATCCTACTTGCCAGATGTGAGAAAATAACTTTGGACTAGGTCTCAATTATTTTAAAATTATTTTACCATTTGTTGTTATCCATAATTCATGAAAAGTGAAGGGAAACATACTGAAGTTAGGATTACCTATTTTTGCAGAGCTGGCATCAAACAAATGTACTTTGTAAATTATAAAATACATAAAAGTATATGTATATTTGTGTAAATAAAATTGTACAAAATATTACATTTTACATATGCATATGTAAAACATAAATTTATATGTATGTATATGTAGAATATTATATATCAAATTGTATGATAGTTAGGTATCTTGTTATTTCCAAAGACTTTTAATTTCCCTCTTCCAAGATACTGAAAGAATTCATTACCTAAAGACAAACTTTATTTTGAGGGATAGACAGAAACTGGTCCTATGATATCACTGGTGAAGGGAAGTTCCAGATGCAGAAAATCTGGTTAGTAAATCAGTTCAGCATCTGCTTTATAAATGAGAGAGCTGCTTGGTAACTGTGAGGTTATGTAATTTCTAGTTTTTTAGAAGTTATATACAAGGGGTAAGACTTGAACCCAGGTTTTCTTACAACTAAGCATACTTCTCTTTCCAGTGATGAGTCTTGCCAAACTCGGTGATAATAATACTGAGAGGAAATATGGTATGATAAAAAGAGCACTTATTCTCAAGGCAAAAAATCTGTTTTCAAATCTAGCCTTTGAGAGGTACTACCTGTGTGACTTTTGGCAAGTAATTTAATTTCTCTGTGACTTAAATTCCTTTTCTGTGAAATGATGATGTTGAACCAGTTGGACATTGGTTCCTTCAAGATCTAAGTTTATGATGTGATGATATGTGATATTTTTCTTTTTTAGATTCATACTTTGAAACTTTCCAGATTAGGCAACCTTTTAGGGTTTATGCATTATTGGTATATAAAGCCCTTGAGAACTCAGGGCCATACACTCCAAATTAAGACTTATCCAGCTAGTTGATAATTATAGTTATTCAATGTAATTCAATAACCACTTCAACCTACTATTTTTCTATTTCTACCTTCTTTCTAACTCTACTCCATAATATTCATTGATGTTAAATTCCAAAGTAAAATTAATTTCCTCACTTTTAGCAAGCTGTTTTTCAACCAAAAAAAAAAAAAAAAAAGAAGTAGAGATGTATGTAGGGGTTTTTCTCTGTGTTCCCACAGTTGGATGGTGCTGAAAATACCTGAAGTCCTTCAATAGTATAGAACTACTAAGGTTAGTGCATATGGCCCTAAGCATAATTTATAAGTTAAAAAAAAAAAGATTTACCAAAAAACAATTTTCCTTCCTCTGTTCTTCATCCAGGTAATATCATTTCTGACTCATCTATTAGAACCCTTCAAGTAGTGTCTCCCTTGTATCTTTGGATTTATGATGTTAACTGACAATAATATCCCAGGTGTCTCTCTCCCACTTTGCTCACCTGGATTTGCCTTAAGAAATTTATTTGAGGATCTTTTTTATGTTGTTTGCTCAAAATTGCTTGTTTTGTCTACATTCTTACTGAAATGTTAAATATATCCTTGCTTACTGTACCTAATTTTAATCTATTTAAAAGGTTCCAACCTTAACTCTCATGAGAGTAGGGTTAAGGATGTTATAAAATCTTCATTGCTCCCTGATGGGGGACAGAATAACTATAGAGGCAATATTTTTAAATGGAATAATAAAATAGTTATGGCAATAGAATTTCTTAAAATAATCATGCCATCCCCCCCAAAAGGCTTATTTAGAATATAATTTTGTATTATACAATAATAATTGCAAATGTTCCCTTTAATGATTCTGTCTCAGACACTTTTTACACCATTGATGTTAACATTTCTCTGCTTCTTTTTTTCTTTATGTCTTCCTTTCTTCCTCTTTATTTTTAATTGGAGGATCTGCTTTTTGTCACTGGTATTATAAGAAGGAGTACAATAGTCTCACCTTATCCTATCCACTGACTGAGAGCTTCACGCAAGGATTTTTTCTGTCTCATTTCATCCTTTGGGAAAAGGGCAGGCTTCTGTCAAGGGTGAGCATTCAAGAGAGTTGTGGAAGACTATGAAACTTATAAATTGGTAAGGATGGCCTGAATTTGATTTCTCCTAAACTTTTGTTTATTTTTTAAAAGTGGGGCCATATCATTAGTTTTTAAATCCTCTCTTTCTGGTGGATAGCTAATACTATTTTTTTTTTGAAAAATTTAACTGAGAAGCAGAAACAGTCACTGAGAACCAAGAAGAATAATTTTTCAAAGACTTAAAGAAAGAAGTCAAATGTAAGAAAGATCAGTGAGCAAGTCAAGCCCTTGTCAAGGGAAATATACATACCATATCATTTGCCTCTTCCTCAGAGATTTACCAGCTATAGATACCTTTTTTTTTTTCTATGAACTCTGTGTTATTATGGAGTATCTGGTTTTGTCTCCCTGTGAGTGACTGCAACAAAGTGTGTGAAGGGCATCTTGAGAAAGTGGACTAAAGCTAAAATGATTTAGAATTAACTACACCTTCAGAACCTTTTCACATTACAAGATTCCTCTTCTCAGGCTAATCTTCTGCTTTATATTCAAATTAAATCTAAAGTGATTAGTAACACTTAAATTACAGTCTCTTCCTGTGATGACATGGTTAGCCTGAGAGGAAATTAAGTTAGGAAGACAGAGTTTGGTTTGATGAAGCACAGTTGCAAAATTATATGTCAGTATCTGTATCAGTTTATGGCTTGGAAAATAACTTAGAGGAAGGTGGGCCCTAACAGTATTTTCTTTCAGGATTTTCATTTTGAAAATGTTAATTCACTTATAAATACTCATAAAAGTATTAGGAATCTTGTAAAAAACTCTCCATGTGCTCCATAAGGTAGAAGCCCTATGCCATTTCCCCAAACTAACAAGGACTTCATTATTCCAATTGTTATTTTTTTGTTTGCAAATTAAAACTTTGAAGCTCACAAGCAGTTCAAGTCACCAAAAAAGGGAGAAAAAAAGAAGAAACAGATTATAATTTATGTCTCAATTTGTATTGTTGCTTATATTTGATTTTCAACTTGAATCAGCTTAATATGCTGGCTGAAAGTACTAATGATATCTAGCAAAAAGTCCTTTCATATTTAGGGCAGTATGTTTTTTTTTTCTTCCTTTTTCTTCTTTTCCTTTTTCAATAGGCTAAAGGTAATAGTAATTTTTTTATCATTGTTGGTCTTTTCGAATATTACAGATATTATGGATGATAGCCCCTTTGGGGGATCAGCAGGTAGATTATTTTGCACTTTTAAAAGGTGAGTGAAACATTTCAAATTAGAGCTGGGGGATATAAACTCAAATGGCCAGAAGCATTATTATTTCCCTGAGGGGAAAATTAAGTTTATTACCTGCTGAATCAATATAAATAATAGGATTTTATGGATAATTTTGGTCTTCTGAAATCTAAGTCCACATTTGTTGGTAGGTAGCCTAAGAGAAGTTATAGAATATCTAAAATTTAACTCTTTCTTATATAGCTTTTTACACACCACTATGAAACATTAAGCCTAAATCCAGATTGACTACCAATCATTTTGCATTTATTAAGTTCCTATTATATATAAATCTCCACTAGACCCTGGTGTCACAAATTAAAGATGAAACAGTCTCTTCCTTCAAATAACTTACATTTCATCAAAATAAAGCTTTTTAACCTGTGTGTGTTTGTGTGTGTGTGTATGTGTGTGTGTGTCTATAATGAACACTAATCTGAAGGCAGATTAGTGTAGCCTTTGAACTCTCAATAAAAGTAATGTTCTGTAAATATACAAAATATAAAACAAAGAATAGATAAAGGAAGATAGTTATATTGAAATGTAGCTATATATATATAAAACTATGTATTATGTTTATAAGTATATAAGTACATATGTGTTCGTATACATTGAAACATAAAACACACATGCATGCATTCACAAATATATAGTTCCCAGATCAAACATTTTTTTACATGAATACAATGTGTTCTTTGTTATTGTTCAATCTTCATGATCTCATTTAGGATTTTTTGACAAAGATATTGGATTCCTTTGACTATTTCTTTCTGAAAAATAAATATAAAATACAGATAGATTGATAGAAATATATGATAGATTTTATTATAGGCTCTTCTGTGAATAAGTGTTCATGCACACACTACATGAATATATACACACTAAACACGCACATAAACAGAAATATATGCACAAGTGACATGAATGTCCACTAACACTGAGGGGATGTGTATTGCTTTTAAGGGGATATGTAACATTTAAAATAAAGTTTTGCCCATATTTAAATAAGATTAATCAATTAACATTCATTTAATAATGAATTACTATGAGTCAAATATTCTAGGATTGACAGAAAAAAAAAATAAAACCATCCTTTTCCTTCAGTTTATATTCTCATGCGGGAACCTTGTAAATAAGTACATGCAAGATGCAAACATTGTAGAAAGAAGCAAGTCTTGAAGGGAAAGAAAAAGCTATAAAAACTTACCATGATAAAATTTAAAAAAATAATTCTGAATATTGCAAACAAATTTTAAATATGCATGGCATATATATGGATAGTTAGCCTATTCATGTAATTCCTGGGAAAAAAAAGGAATCATACAAAAATTGATTCTCAGTTTTCGAAGTCCCCTCATCCCAAAAACTCTGTAACCAAAAAAAAAAAAAACCCTTCTAAATGATTTTATGGGAGTACTTAATAGTATTTTCTCCAATTACATAAAAAGATAATTTTCAACACTCATTTTTGTAAAATTTTGAGTTCCAAATTTTTCTTCCTTCTTCCCTTCCCTCACTTCCCATGAAAGGAAGATGTTTGATTTGCCCTATACATGTATAATCATATTAAAGATATTTCCATATTAGTCATGTTGAAAAAAAAATAGAACAAAAGGGAGAAAATTTATGAGAAAGAAAAAAAAGCAAAAAAAAGTAAAAATAATATGCTTCATTCTTCATTCAGACCCCATAGTTTTTTCTATGAATATGGATGATAATTTCTGTTGTGCCACAGTTCCCGTCTCAGGTTCCCTCAGTTGCTCTGTTTCAGTTTCCCTTAATTGTTCTGCCCAAAAATAGCAACCCCCACTTCCTGATCATCAGAAATAATTGGACTCTTGACCCATACCTAACACCACATACCAAAATAAGATCTAAATGGGTTCATGATCTGGATATAAAGAGTGATTTTGTAAGCAAATTAGAGGAATGTAATATAGTTTACTTCTCAGACCTATGGAGAAGGAATAAATTTGTGTCCAAAGAAGATCTGGAACTCCTAATTGAACACCAGATAGATAATGTTGATTATATTAAGTTAAAAAGTTTCTGTGCAAATAAAACAAATTCAGACAAGATTAGGAGGGAAGCATCAAATTGGGAAATCATCTTTACATTTAATGGTTCTGATAAAGGCCTCATTTCTAAAATATATAGAGAATTGTCTCATATATATAAGAATTCAAGCCACTCTTCAATAGATAAGTGGTCAAGGGATATGAAAAGATAAATTTCAGATGATGAAATTAAAATCATCTGTAGTCATATGAAAAGTTGCTCCAAATCACTATTGATCAGAGAAATGCAAATTAAGACAACCCTGAGGTACCACTACACACCTGTCAGATTGGCTAAAATGACAGGAAAAGATA
>JAJPUD010033159.1:0-11513 GCA_023553655.1 Myrmecobius fasciatus
TCCTTCCTTCCTTCCTTCCTTCCTTCCTTCCTTCCTTCCTTCCTTCCCTCCTTCCTTCCTTTTTCTTTCTCTCTTTCTGCTTTCTCTTCTCTCCTCCTCCTTTATTCCTCCTCCTCCTCCTCCTCCTCCTCCTCCTCCTCCTCCTCCTTCTTCTTCTCCTTCTTTTCTCCTCTCCCCTTCTCCTCCTCCCTTTCGCCCTCCTAATATGACTGGGATTGTTGTTCATCTTTCATTCTTGAAGAATCAGGGAGTTGATGCCATGACATGCAAGTGAATTGGATTTAAGGGAGGGAAGGATGTGCAAGGTCACCTGCCTCACTTTTCTCCTCTAGAGCCACCTGGGTCTAGTGGCCAGATATAGATTAGGACGATTGGAGCTGGCCCTGGATTTAGTGGAAGACCTTGGCCTTTTTAAGCTAAGGTCTCTAATAGGTTTGACTGAGGCAACACTGTTTGAGTGATCAAGACTAGGTAAGAAATGAGGCAGAGAATGATCTCTTTTAGCTAGTCAAAAAAATGTGACTGGGAACAGGCATGGCTACAATTCAATTCGATGTGAAATGCATCTGCACGAAATCCTACAATGTGCCAGGTACTGTGCCAGGAAGATGAAGACAGAAAGAGGCAGAGCAGCCCTAGCCATCACAGAGCTTACATTCATGTGTATATGTGCATATATGTATATGTATATATTTGTGTGTATGCATACAGATGGACTGTACATGTATATATCTGCATTGTATGTGTGTGTACATGTAGGCATGTGTATTACCATGTATGTGTATATGTATGTGTTGTGTGTATGCATGTGTGTATAAATGCAGATGTGCATATATAGTGTGTGTATATATTTCTATATATGTATATGTATACATTGTATATGTATTGTATTGCATGTCTGCATATATGTATGTATATATGCAGGTATGTTTGTATGTGTATCATGTGTACATGTGTGTATATCTGTGTATGTGTGCATATTATATATATGTGTGTATATATTTTATTTCTCTTTGCATATGCATGTGTGTGTATATGTATGTGTGTACTTGTGTATGTGTGCATGTATGCATATGTGCATTTGTGTGTGTATCATGTGTATATCTGTATATGCATATATATTGTGCATATGTACAAGTATTTTATTCTGCATGTGTATGCATGTGTACCTATGAGCACATACATATCTGCATGCACATGTGTGCGTGTATGTATACTGTGCATGGATGTATTATGTGTATGTGTGTTGTGTATGTGTGTGTAAGGACAGATATTATATACAAAGTCAGTAAATACAATACATGCAAAGTACTTGGGGGAGAGGGATTAGCAATTTAGGAAAAATTAAATTAAAAATACAGTTTTTAATTAAAAAATTTAGGAAAGATTTCTTGTAGATTATGGCCTTTAGGTCTTGCCTTGCAGAGAGCTAGGATTTCTAAAAGGTAAAAATGAGCAGAGAGAACATTCTAGGCATGTAGAACATTTTGGGCAAAGGCATGTGGGTTGGAGATGGAATGATGTTTACAGATACATGACATTTCACAGGGAAAGACATCAGGTACTACCTGGCCCTGTGTACTAAGGACCCAGTCCTCAGCACAGACCCAGAAGCTTTTACTCAGAGGATAGGGATAGGCAAGGAAGCAGGTGAGGCATGAATTGGGTCTTAAAAAGTCCTACTTGTGTGGACAGGTCTCAGCTAAGCAGAGAATAGGGGAAGGCATGAGAGGCAAAGTCAAAGGAAGGAAGGAAGCAATCATTTATTAAGCACTTACTATGTGCCCTTTACAAATATGATCTCATTTGATCCTCACAATATCCATTGGTTATTTTGCAGTTGAGGAAAATGAGGCAGACTTGTTAAGTAACTTGCCTGGGGTCACACATCTGGAATGTATCTGAAACTGTATTTGAACTCAGGTCTTCTGATTCCAAGCCCATCACTCTCTCCACTGTTCCCTCTGGCTACCTCTACAGAGAATCTTGTTGAGGAGAGATTAGAAGCTGAAAGAATAGCCAGTAATCTAATGCAAACATCTCCCCAGAAGTAGAAGCAGCTGGGGTGAAATGAGGGCTACTGGGAGCTGAAGGGAGACCCTGGAGCCTTCATACTCCAGGGGAAACAGGATTTGCTCCTATTAGTGATATCCCCCACTTGGGTTCCCAAAAGCAATTCTGAGAGGGCAGGTCCAGAAAGCCATAACTATGTTGACTGGAAAACCATCCAGACTTCTCGGGAGACTACAAGGTTCTTGTGAGTCATCATGACAATTGAAACAGCTCCCCAAAGAGCAAGTGTGATATTAGATGTTGTGAAGAAAGGTTTAGAATGAGACAAGGTCGGTGAAGGTAAAAGGCTGGAGCAGAATCCATCATAAAAAAAGCTGGGGTACCAATCCTGATCTCAGATCAAGTAAAAGCAAAGATAGATCTAATTAAAAGAGATAATGAAGGAAACTATATCTTACCATATATAATATGTACCATAGATAATGAAGCAATATCAATACTAAACATATATGCACCAAGTGGTATAGCATGGAAATTCCTAGAGGAAAAGTTCAGAGAGATAAAAGAAGAAATAGACAGTAAAACTATAATAGTGGGGGATCTCAACCTCCCTCTCTCAGAACTAGAAAGATCAAACCACAAAATAAATAAGAAGTTAAGAAGGTAAACAAAATATTAGAAAAGTCAGGTATGATAGATCTTTGGAGGAAATTAAATGGAGACAGAAAGTTTACTTTTTTCTCAGCAGTTCATGGAACTTATACAAAAATTGACCATGTGCTAGGACACAAAAATCTCAAAATCAAATGCAGGAAGGCAGAAATAGTAAATGTATTTTTTTTCAGATCCTGATGCAATAAAAATCACAGGCAATATAAGACCAGGAGAAAATAGACCAAAAAGCAATTGGACACTAAATAATCTCATGCTAAAGAATGAATGGGTAAAAGAGCAAATTACAGGCACAATTACTAATTTCATCCAAGAGAATGACAATAATGAGACAACATACCAAAATTTGTGGGATGCGGCCAAAGCAGTAATAAGGGGAAATTTTATATCTCTAGATGCTTATTTACATAAAATATAAAAAGAGAAAATCAATGAATTGGGCTTGCAACTAAAAAAGCTAGAGAAAGAACAAATTAAAAACTCCCAATCAAATACCAAACTTGAAATCCTAAAAATAAAAGGAGAAATTAATAAAATTGAAAGTAAAAAATTATTGAATTAATAAATGAAACTAAGAGTTGGTTTTATGAAAAAAAAACAACAAAATAGATAAACCTCTAGTTAATTTGATTAGAAAAAGGAAAGAGGAAAATCAAATTATTAGTCTCAAAAATGAAAAGGGAGAACTTTCCACCAATGAAGAGGAAATTAGAGCAATAATCAGGAGTTACTTTGCCCAACTTTATGCCAATAAATTTGATAACCTAAGTGAAATGGAGGGATATCTACAAAAATATAGATTGCCCAGATTAACAGAAAAAAAAATTACTTAAATAGTCCCATTTTAGAAAAAGAAATAGAACAAGCTATTAATCAACTCCCTAAGAAAAAATGCCCAGGACCAGATGGATTTACATGTGAATTCTATCAAACATTTAAAGAACAATTAACTCCAATATTACATAAACTATTTGAAAAAAATAGGGAATGAAGGACCCCTACCAAATTTCTTTTATGACCCAGACATGGTACTGATACCTAAACCAGGTAAAACAAAAACGGAGAAAGAAAATTATAGACCAATCTCCCTAATGAATATTGATGCAAAAATCTTAAATAAAATATTAGCAAAGAGATTACAGAAAATCATCCCCAGAATAATACACCATGACCAAGTAGGATTTATACCAGGAATGCATGGATGGTTCAATATTAGGAAAACTATTAGCATAATTGACTATATCAATAACCAAACTAACAAGAAACAAACATATGATTATCTCAATAGATGCAGAAAAAGCATTTGATAAAATTCAACATCCATTCCTATTAAAAACATTAGAGAATATAGGAATAAATGGACTTTTCCTTAAAATAGTAGCATCTATTTAAAACCATCAGCTAGCATCATATGTCATGGTGATAAACTGGAACCTTTCCCAATAAGATCAGGGTGAAACAAGGTTGCCCACTATCACCATTACTATTCAATATTGTATTAGAAATGCTAGCCTTGGCAATAAGACAAGAAAAAGAGATTAAAGGAATTAGAGTAGGTCATGAGGAAACTAAATTATCACTCTTTGCAGATGATATGATGGTCTACTTAGAGAACCCTAGAGAATCAACTAAAAAACTATTAGAATTAATCCACAACTTTAGCAAAGTTTCAGGATACAGAATAAATCCACATAAATCATCAACATTTTTATACATCACTAGCAAAATCCAACAGCAAGAGATACAAAGAGAAATTCCATTTAAAATAACTGTCAATAGTATAAAATATTTGGGAATATATCTGCCAAGGGAAAGTCAGAATCTATATGAGCAAAACTACAAAACACTCTCCACACAAATAAAGTCAGATCTAAACAATTGGAAAAATATCAAGTGCTCTTGGATAGGTCAAGCGAAAATAACAAAGATGACAGGGGCAGCTAGGTGGCACAGTGGCTAGAGCACCAGCCCTGAAGTCAGGAGGACCTGAGTTCAAATCTGGTCTCAGACACTTAACATTCCCTAGCTGTGTGACCCTGGGCAAGTCACATAACCCCAATTGCCTCAACAAAAAGAAAAAAAAAGATGACAATACTACCTAAACTAATCTATTTATTGAGTGCTATACCAATCAAACTCCCAAGAAATTATTTTATTGACCTAGAAAAAATAACAACAAAATTCATCGGGAAGAACAAAAGGTCAAGAATTTCAAGGGAATTAATGAAAAAAAAAAGCAAATGAGGGTGGCCTAGCTGCACCAGATCTAAAACTATATTATAAAGCAGTGGTCATCAAAACCATTTGGTACTGGCTAAGAAACAGAGTAGTGGATCAGTGGAATAGGTTAGGTTCACAGGACAAAATACTAAATGACAATAGTAATCTAGTGTTTGATAAATCCAAAGACCCCAGCTTTTGGGATAAAAACTCACTATTTGACAAAAACTGCTGGGAAAATTGGAAACTAGTATGGAAGAAACTAGGCATTGACCCACACCTAACACCATATACCAAGATAAGGGCGAAATGGATTCATGATCTAGACATAAAGAATGATATTATAAACAAATTAGAACAATGTAGGATGGTTTACCTCTCAGACCTGTGGAGGAGGAAGGAATTTGTGACCAAAGAAGAACTAGAGTTCATCATTAATCACAAAATAGATAATTTTGACTATATCAAGTTAAAAAGTTTTTGTACAAACAAAATGAATGCAGACAAGATTAGAAAGGAAGCAATAAACTGGGAAAACATTTTTACATTCAAAGATTCTGATAAAGGCCTCATTTCTAAAATATATCGAGAATTGACTCAAATATATAAGAATTCAAGCCACTCTCCAATGGATAAATGGTCAAAAGATATGAACAGACAATTTTCAGATGAAGAAATTGAAACTATTTCTAGTCACATGAAAAGGTGCTCAAATCACTATTGATCAGAGAAATGCAAATTAAGACAACTCTGAGGTACCACTACACACCTGTCAGATTGGCTAAAATGACAGGAAAAGATAATGACGCATGTTGGAGGGGATGTGGGAAAACTGGGACACTGATACATTATTGGTGGAACTATGAACGGATCCAACCATTCCGGAGAGCAATCTGGAACTATGCTCAGAAAGCTATCAAACTGTGCATACCCTTTGACCCATCAGTGTTTCTACTGGGCCTATATCCCAAAGAGATATTAAAGGAGGGAAAGGGACCCACATGTGCAAAAATTTTTGTGGCAGCCCTTTTTGTAGTGGCAGGAAACTGGAAACTGAATGGATGCCCATCAATTGGAGAATGGCTGAATAAATTATGGTATATAAATGTTATGGAATATTATTGTTCTATAAGAAACGGCCAGCAGGATGATTTCAGAGAGGCCTGGAAAGACTTGCATGAACTGATGCTGAATGAAATCAGCAGAATCAGGAGATCATCATACACAGCAACAAGACTATACGATGATCAATTCTGATGGACATGGTTCTCTTCAACAATGAGGTGATTCAAACCAGTTTCTATTATTCAATGATGAAGATAAGTCATATACATCCAGAGAGAGACCTGAGGGAACTGAGTGTGGACCACAACACAGCATTTTAATGCTTTCTGTGAATATTTCCTTGCATTTTGTTTTCCTTCTTAGGTTGTTTTTTTTTCTCTCTCTTCCTAGATCTGATGTTTCTTGTACAGTAAGATAACTGTATAGATATGTATACATATATTGGATTTGTCATATAATTTAACATATTTAGCATGTATTAGATTACCTGTCATCTATGGGTGGCGGTGGGGGGAAGGAGGGCTTGGAACAAAAAAAAATAGTTTTGCAAAGGTCAATGTAGAAAAATCACTCCTATGTTCTGTAAATAAAAAGCTTTTAATTTAAAAAAATAGAATGAGGCAAGGTCTAGCAACATTGTCTACTGCCCTGGTCCCATCACACCCATGTGGTGCTGGATCAAGTTCTGGGACTCAGTGGAGGGAGTCCAGGAAAGAGCAGTTAAGATGATGAAGGGATGGAAAATTATACCATATGAGATTGGCTTAAAGGAACTGGAATAAAGGCCCAGAGAGAAGACCTATTAACAGTAACAAGATAATTCTCCGAGTTTTTGGAAGCTGCCTTGTAGAAGGAATTGACTTATTCTAGTTTGTCCCAAGAGTCAGAATTAAGAGCAATTCTCCTGTTGTATGTGGATATGAAAGGGAGGCTAATTTGACTTCAATGTCAGGATAGGCTTCCTAACCAGAAGGAGTGCTTCTAAGTGGAAGGGGCAGTCATTGTAGGTGGTGGCTTCCCTCCCCCAGAGGTCTTCAGGCAGATGTTGAATTTTGTTGCCTCCCTTTGTTTATTACAACACTTGTAGAGGGCATTCCTGATCAGGTACAGGTGCAGACCAGATATGGTTCTGCATGACCTGAGGAAGGTATAACCTTCCCACATGACCCTTAAAAAAAAGCTACATCGTGGTAGAAACTGGGTGGCTGAAACTGGATCTGCTTTGGTACTGTCATCTTGCCTGAAAGGACTTCCTGTTTAGAGCAAAGGAGCCCCAATGGTTGTATTTGACCTTTTCCCCAGGACCTCAAAGGTTTGACCCAAGTGATCTCTGTCCATGGTGCAATGAATGAAAGAGCCCTGGGTGCTACAGTCAAGAGGACCCAGCATCAAATTCTACTTCTGTGACTCTGGGAAAGTTCCTTCTCCTCTCTGGACCTCAGTTTCCTCCTTTGAAGGAGTTGGACTAGATGGCCCCAGAGACGCCATATTATAAGAGAAAGTACCATGGAACCTTCCCTAAAAGGCTGCAAAGAATAGTATAGGGAGAGGAATCTCCTATGAAGCCCCAGCTTCTTTTCTGGCTAGATCAAGGGTTCCTAACAAAATGAGAGATGAGCAGAAACCCAAGAAGGAAAATTCCCAGGAATTATAGTAGCAAATTGAAATAAGGGACAAGAGACTGGGAATGGAAAAATGTCACTTAGAAGAAAGAAAGAAAGAGAGGGAGGGAGGGGGGGAAGGAAAAGGGAAGGAAGGAGAGAGAGAAAGTGAAGGAGGGAAGGAGGGAGAGGGAGAGAGGCAGAGCAGGGCTTTGGTCCCTCTGAGGAAGAAACAATGGTTTCAATGCTCCACAGATGGAAGATGAAGCTTCATGGGCTTCATGAAGTACAAGGACTCCAGAATGAATAGATGCAATCCTCTGAGCAGTGATTTCATCCATGAAATAGATGAAGGTGACCATGAAAAGGCCTGACACATCCAGAACGAAATTTCTCAGTTTTGTTAAGTGTGCCCAGCTGTGAGTTGTGGACTTCCTGCTGGTAGGGAGCCTGAGGCTAGGGCAACTTTTTGTATCAGCTGTTTGAGCATCTGTACCAGTATTTGTAACACTTGGGAGTGGAGGACTACTAGGCTGTCTAAGGAGGGGTGAACCAGGCCAGATTGTAAATGGAGCACATCAAAGGTTCCATGAAGTTCAGTCTTGGAATTGGGCCTGTGAGTGACCATTGTACTTGCAACCAGAGTGAGAAAGTGATAATAGGAGAGGAGAAAGAATGGAGGACAGTGAAAGAAAGAATGGGGGAGGGGAGGAGATGAGAGAGAAGAGAGGAAAGGGGATGGGAACAAAGGATGTAAGAGGAAAGGAGAGGAGAAGAGAGGAGCAAAGAGAAGGGAAGAGAGGAGAGAGAGGGGATGGAGGAAAGGAGAAAAAAAGGGCAGGAGAGAAGAAAGGAGTTGAAAGTAAAGGAATTTCATCCAAGATGTGACAGAGAACCTGTTGAAACTATGAAATTCGCAATGTGTATTCACTATATGTGTCCAATGCCCTTGCAGGTTCATTTACTTGACTGCATCTCTACAGGAACTGCTTCTTGGAAAGATGGATGAACACACTGGGATGGAAGCATTGTCATTCCACAGGCTTTTGGGTTTGTAGTCCTGGGCTAATTTTTTCAGGGTCCAAGGGGAGATGTCCAAGATGGTGGAGTGTTCTGACTTACTTGGCACATACTGGTTCCTCAGGGTTTGCCATTGTTTTAACAAGGTTGGCCTACCTGTTCTGCAGATGGCAATTGATAGGGATAGCTGGCCCCTTTCCACAGGATTTGCTTTCTTGGATGATGGCTATGAGGTTTGAGCTGGAAAAAAGGAATGGTGGTCTGGGGTAGGGGTGGGAAATTAGTGTTCCTGGCTCTTTGCTTATGTTTCTGTAAGAAGAAGTTGGTCAACAGCTGTTGCTAATGACAATGAAGACGATGGGTCCCTGCCACCACAGTTAATGATGAAATTAATTTCCTTTACTCCTTAATTTGTCTGTCTGAGAACCTGTGAACAATGTTCCAATTTAGCTGAAAATTCTTGAAGTCCTTTACACTCATTTGTGATGAGAGAACCAACTTACACATTATTCAATTTTTCTGGTAGTATATCAACTTGGTCATTAAACAAAGATTGTCTATGAAGAATTTCATGGCTTGCCATGGCCAAATAATTCATCGGCAAGTTATCAGCCTCGTTGCTTTTATTTTTGAATATATACATTTCCATTAATACTCATTTATTTCATCTTTCATCACCCCCTGCCATAAAAACAAAACAAAACAAAACCCTTGCAACAAATATTTGTAGTTAAGCAAAACTAATTCCCCAATTGGCCATATTCAAATATGCTTGTCTAATTCTGTATCTTCAGTCTTTCATCTCTGTCATATGAGTAGCATGTTTTTACTGCTCCCTTAAAATCATAGTTTATTACTTTATTGATAAGAGTTCTTAAGTATTTCAAAGTTATTTGTCTTTATGATGTTTGTATTGTATATATTGTTCTCCTGGTTCTGTTTGCTTCACTCTGCATCAGTTTATGTAAATCTTCCCAGCTTTCTCTGAAATGATTTCACAGTCTCTTATGATACAATGCCATTAAATTCATATGCCATAACTCGTTCCACTATTCCCCAATAGATGGGCACTATTTTAATTTCCATTTCTTGGCCTCTGCACAAAGAGCTTGCTATACTTTTGTACTTTTTCTTTGGTCTTTTTTTTGGGGCTGTAGTAATTTTATCATTAGGTCAAAGGGTAGGCACAGTTTACTGACTTTTTGGAAATAATTCCAAATTAACCTCCAGAATGGTCAAACCAATTCACAACTCCACCAATGATAAATTAATGTGTCTGTTTTCCTAAAACTCCTCTAACATATTATTTCCCTTTTCATCATCTTTCTCAATCTGATAGATATGAGATGAAAACACAGAGTTGTATTAATTTGCATTAATTTGATTAATAATGATTTGGGGAATTAATCCAAATTATCCATTTTTTCTCCTGTAATCATTTATGTCCCTTATATTTGTCATGAACTCTTACACTTCCATAGATATCAAAGGTAATTTGTTCTTTACTCTTCTAACTTCTTTATGATGTAACTGTTTATGCCCAAATCTTCATTTGGAATTTATCTTGGTATATGGTGTGTGGTGTTAGTCTAAAATTTATTTCTACTACATTACTAGTTTTCTCAGCAGCATTTGTAGAACAGTGAGTCCCTAACTCAGTACTTAGAGTCATTATGTTTATCAAAAGCTAACCTATTGAGTTCTTTAGTTTCTCTATCTTGTGTTCTGTATGCTGTCCCACTGATCAGCTTTTTACTCTTTAATTAGTACTTACTGCTTTGTAGTATAGTTTGAGATAGAGCAATTCTAGGTCCTTTTATACTGACTCTTTTTCATTATTTTTATAGAGATTCTTGACCTTTTTCTGGACAGTCAAATGATCCCCAAATATCTTTCTCTTTGTCCTCTTATCAGATCAGCTGTTTTTTATATGAAATATTTTATATTTTCTTTTTTCCATAATTTTGACTTTGTTTTAAATATTTTTTTCTTGTTTCATGGAGACATTAACTTTGTTCCGTTCAATTTAATTCTCAGGGAGTCTGTTATTTGGGAAAAGTTTTGTATTTCTTGTACTAAGCTGTTAATTCTCTTTCCAAATCTTTCCTCTGGTATTATCTTTTTCTTTTTCAATTCTTTAAAATCCTAATCCTAGAAATTTACAGATATGATTTTTAAACTGTTGCTTCATTTTCCCCCAGGAGTTCTAGTTGATATTGTGTTTTAATTTGGGAGCTTTGCTTGCAGATATTGTGTGCAGTAATTCTCTTCCTTTTTCTTTTGTTTTATGCGTCAATAATAGTTCTTTATCTTGAATGTCTTTTAAAATTTACTCATTATGGGGCAGCTAGGTAGCCCAGTGGATAGAGCACCAGCCCTGAAGTCAGGAGGTCCTGAGTTCAAATCTGGTCTCAGACACTTAACATTCCCTAGCTGTGTGACCTTGGGCAAGTCACTTAACCCCAATTACCTCAGCAAAAAAAAATTTTTACTCATTTTCCCAATCTTGCTTCCTGAATTGAAATTTTGTATTTGGGCCAGGTTCTATCCATTTCTAGAGGATTGTAAAATCAATTATTTGATCTTCATTTCTATTCTGGAGTCCTGCTGCTTTCTCTGAGTATTAAGTGCCATGTTCAAGTTCAAGACAAGTAACTGCAAATTTTAGCAGTATGATTCAGAATGAAATCTGATCACTGGTCTTTTGCCTGTCCCTGAAGCTTGCGAGCTTCTGACTACAGTTTGAATCTGGCAATATGTGACTGCAAGCTTGCCCCTGGTTGAAGCTAAAACACTTTTAAGGTTTAGAATGACAGAGCTGCAGGTTTAATAACTGTTCATTTGCAGGGTCCGGGTCAGTACTGGAGCTGGGAAGTATTGTATAAGTCTTCCTGGCTGGACCACTTCCTCCTTACCCTATGG
>JAJPUD010033161.1:0-11512 GCA_023553655.1 Myrmecobius fasciatus
AAAAAAAATACACAGTTTGCAAATCAAAGTTTCTTAAAAGATTCTTACTTGAAAATCAGTAATTAAGTGATCACCATTTTTGTTGTTTAAGTGAAGTTGAAAAGAGGAAAGGATGAGGGAGAAAGCTCCATTTCTCTAAATAGCACAAGAACTAGGGAAATAAATCTCTATTTTTCCAGACAAATAATTTCAATCTGTGTTATAAGAATTTCTTGTGTCCTCAACTGCTTTTTAAACCAAGATTTCTGATGTGATCCTGTATCTGTTACTTTAATAATTTGTTATTAGGCAACTTTCCCCAAAAGCCCTCAATAATCACAAATCATCATATCTATAAATAAATTATAAATTATGTCTATAAGGCATACTGCCATCTTCTCTATTAACTTTCTTTTTACAATTTTATTTTTATGAAGTTAACAATTGTGAATATTTACATATACAAAGAACAATGAAATAGATTCTACAAGAAACCACAAATTCTTTGCAAGGTACACGTTTTAAGTGTTAAATCTAATGATTTAATATGGAAGTTATAAACACAGTATGATGATCAACTATGAATTAGCTATTCTCAGCAATGATCCGAGACAATTTCAAAGAACACATTACGAAAAATTCTATCTGACTCCACAGAAAAAAACAGGAAGATTTTGAATGCAGAACAAAACATACTATTTTTTAATTTTCTTTATTTTTTTCCTGTTTTCTCCTTTTAATCTGTTTTTCCTTTTACAACATGACTAATGTGAAAATGCTGTACCTGATTGTATATATATCAACTACATCAAAATGTATATGCTCTTAGGGAATGGCAAGATGAGAGAAAAATATGGAGTTCAATTTTTTTAATGAAGATTAAAAATTGTCTTTATATGAAATTGTGGGGAAATAAAATACTATAAAAGTAAATAAAATCTTTTTCTACAAGAAAAAAAAGTGAATTTGACTATATTTTACCAGAAAGGAAACATCTGCTTACCACTGTGAAAATCAATTCAAAATCATCTCTTTAAAGGCAGCCAGACCATCTACTAGTTATTGAACAAGCCAAAATAAAGCATTAAGATGAGAAGATATAATCACCTATGATTATTACAAGTCTAACCCAATGTACTTAAGAAAAATTACCAAAATTGAGCAGTAAGTATCAGATAAGATACTGTGTCTAATAATACTTTTTTTTAGAAAAATCTAAACAATGTAAAACAATCATCATAACAAGAAAGCAAAGAAGCCCCAGAAACAGCTTCAGCAGGACAATATTTATCTCCTTGCAAAGTTCAGAGACAACAGAAAAAGAACAGTATAGAATATGAATTCATTTGCAAAACAATGTGGAACAACATGAGGCAAAATTAGGAATACTACTGCTTCATTAAACAGGAAAAAGCAGTTGAAGGGAAAATAAATTTGAGGATATTTATACTGAGATACAGCTAAGCCAGATCACCCCAAGATAAATTATAAATGGATCTGGAAGGAAAAAAATAGATATGAATGGGTGTGGGAGTATTTCTACAGTGACTTATTCTTCTTTGTGATAATGGTAAAGTCACTTCATTTTTACTCTAAGATCCCAGGACCTAATATACTGTGTACATAATATAACCTAAAAAAAATGAAATTAGGAAGAGAGGTTAGATTTGACCAAAAATGCTGCAGGTAATCCAGGTTTAAAAACTCTTGGTGATCTGATTTGTGAGTTATCCTTACAGAAATGATTATAAACCCCCTTAGAGCTGATGAGGTCACCCAGAGAAAGTAGAGAGGGAGAAATGAAGAAGATTCAGGCTCAGGACAACTTTCAGTATCTACAAAATCAAGTGAAGTATACAACAAGGAAGTGTATTCACTTAAGTTCCAGTGCATCAAGGATACCATGCACAGGGTACAAAGAAAAGGACATGAGACACTTCAAATGTTCCTTTTCTCAGTTAACATTATTATGACTGTGAACCCAACATTAATATCAATGGTCTTCAAATAAGTCACAGAATTTCCAAGTAGAAAGGGGACTCACAACCACTGAGTTCACTTGGCTTCTTAACTAAGAATTCCTGGTGCACCACCAACAAACATACAGACTTGGCTTGAAAACCTTAAATATAAGAAACCCAGTAATTCCTAAGTCAGGATTTTGACAATACGAATTACCAGGAAATTTTTTTTAATATGGAACCCATAAGAAACTTTTTGTTTATCAGTTATCTAGAGCATTTCAATGAACTGAGTTCAGTTGAACTAGACCCCTTGATTTACCACATAATGTTTTGTAGGGGTCAGAGATAGAGGCAGGACCTAATGGATCTTCCATTTATTCTTGGGATAAGGGGTAATCTAGAACTGCTAAGGATAACCTCATCATGTCCATATCTATTCAATATGATTATTGACTAATAATTGTACTCATGATACTACTCATATTATTGAGTATGTATCTGTATATATATATATATATATTCATATTATTCATGTAGATATAGTCTCTATCCTGAACTTCAGTCCTACATCACCAACTACTTAATGGACATTTCAAACAGAATATTCTAGAGACATTGAAAGTTCAATATACTAGAAATTAAATTCATCACCTTTCTTCTTTCCTTCATACCTCCATTCCCCTTATCCCAATTATATCCCTACCAAAATTCCTGTTTCTGTTTAAGATACTGCTATTCTTCCAGTTTTCTAGGTTTATAAAATCAGCCTTATCATCATTCATTTTCCCTCCCCTAATTCACCCAAATCAATTGCCCAATCTTGCTATTTCTGCCTTTACACTATCTCTTGCCTTCATTCACTCCTCTCAACTAATGCAGCCACCAATTTAGTTCAGTCCCTAACACTTCTTGCGTAGTCAGTTACAAAGGCTTCCTAATTGGTTTCCTTCCTCAAATCTTTCTCCAATTCAATCCATCCTCTACACAATCACTAAAATAATTCCTTATGCATCCATCAAACAATGTCAAGAGTTCCTTCTTGCCTCTAGAATAAAATAAAGACCCTGTCCCTAGTTCTGCATCTCAGATTTGCCAATCTAAACCCTAAACCCTAAACCATAGTGTTTGAAGGTAGCTGAACCAAATAGGACATGTCAGGTGAATATGTTTAGTTTTTTTTTTTTTTTGTTTTTTAACATTTGGGCCCTCCTCACTTTTCCCATTTCCTCCTATGTTTCTCCCCTCCCTGGAGGCTACATAGGAAGAATCTGTTCTAAGTTGATAAACATGATGACAATAAACAGTGTGAGGATCATGAATCTCATTATCCAACATCTCTCTGGTTTAAGTGCACAAAGGAACCTAGCTTAAGCATGTGGTCAATTGGGAAAGATATAGTAATCTTTCATGCTGAAGTCATTAAGAATATGTGGCTTAGATTTCATGTGTACTTGTAGTTAACTAACCCAAGAAAAATAATATTTTAATATTTAAGAAGCCTTGGCAGTGGGACATAATAGAAGACACATGAGATTTGAAGATGAAGGACCTGGGTTTGAATCCTGACTCAATTCCTTATGATCTTAGATCATAAAGAATTCATTCTATCCCTGCTTCCTAACCTATAAAATAAAGATGTTGGATAAAGTCCTTTTTAAAAAAATAGTATTTTATTTTTCCAAACATGCAAAAATAGTTTTCAACATTCACCTTTGCAGAAGTTTGTGTTCCAAATTTTTCTCCCTCTCCCCTCCCTTAGACAGCAAGCAATGCAATATAAGTTAAACCTGTGCAACTTTTCTAAACATATTTCCATATTTATCATGCTGTGCAAGAAAAATCAGACCAAGTGGGAAAAGAGCAGGAGAGAAAAAAAAACAAGCAAACAACAACAAAAAGGCTAAAATATTATGCTTCAATCCACATGCAGTCTCCATATTCTCTCTTTGGGTGCAAATAGCATTTTGTATTCCAAGTCTACTGGAACTGCCTTGAATCATCTCATTGTTGAAAATAGTTAAGTCCATCATAGTTGATCATCATATAATCTTAGTGTTATTGTGTAATGTTCTCTTGGTTCTGCTCACTTCAGACTCAAAATCAGTTTCTGTTAGCATAATGTCCCTTCCCTTTTTGTATAAGGTTCCTTTTTAAAAACTCACTTCAAGATGTAAATCTATGATCACCAGTAGGTAATAGTGACTAGAGTTTGAATTTCACCCTCAGTTTGGCCTGAGTTCAAATTCAGACTCAGACTAGCCTGGTGACCCTGGACAAATCATTTAACATCTTGTCTGCCTCAGACTCCTTACCTATGTAATGGGGATAATTATTAAAAAAAAAAACCAAAGTTGTTGGGACTATAAAATGGAATAAATTTGTAAGGCACTATCTAAGCAAAAGCTATTATTATTATGTAAAGGGAAAATATCCACATGCTGAAAGATTGTGAACTTCCTTTACTATAAGTGATTAGTCTTATTTTTTTTTCAAGAATCAAAAAGTTTCCTTCTCTTAAGACAAACACAAGCTTTTTAAAAAACATACAGATTCTGCAAGATAGGGTCTAACAAAAATACTATACACCTGGTAAGCACTCACTCAATACTTATAAATGAATGAAGACAATACAATATGCCAAATCCAGTTTCATTAATTTCCCACTGGAAAAATTCTCTCTAAAATATTCCTAGACCACTTTATCTGGATCTCACTTTTGCCCCCACCCCTCCTTATATGTTATGTTTATTTCTGAGCATACCAGGACTGTCTATCGGAGTGTAAGCTTCTTGGGGCATTCTTGTTTATTTTAAGCATCTGCATACTTAATTAACCCCATCATAACACCCTGCATACAATTGGCATTTAATAAAAGTTTACTGAATGAATGCAATGAATTTGGACCCAAGTGAGTATACTGAAGCAAGATTAGCCAAACAATCTTAATTAAGAATCCTATTTTGTTTCAATCTTTCCACCACTAGTCTGCACTACTGACATATCAATCTCTCAACATCTCTGAAAGAGCTCGTGGAGTAGCTTCTTCCAAACATGGGTGCTTTTTTTTAAGCCCAAAAGAATAAATTCCAATCTGTAAAATAGACCCCTCCACACACACGACTCCCTTTTTTTCAATTCCTCCTCTCCTAAATTGGTCCTAGCTATTCAAATTCACTATTTCCTCTATTTGACTGGGAAAACTACTCACTGCTGCTTCATAAAATCCACCCAACAGGGTAGGTGTAGCTAGTGAGTGAGGGAGCACCTCTGGAATGAAAGGAGTGCCTTCTTATCCGATCCTTCTTTCACAGGGAGGCTTCTTTTGTCACAAAGAAAGGAGACCAGTTCTCCCCACTATTTCACAGCTTGGGCTCTCTGACAAGTTGTTACAATGTAGTAATTAACCATTAAAATATTGCACATGACTCACAGGAATGCTGCCAGACAAACTAAATTAAACCAGGGTCAGGTCCCCAAATCAAACAAAGGAGAGGGAAGGTAAGCGACAGCTGCTATTAAAAGTAACGCCAGGCAGCGGAGAACGGTCTGCGCACATCCCTGAAAAAGTAATTAGCCCAATCTTTCCAGAAATTAAACCATCAAAATGACATTATACTACGCTTTTTAAAAATTATTTACAGAGTGCTTAGAGCAGTCATGCTAGCAGAGGATTCTGGCCCGAAGGCTTCCCTTCACAGACAGGAAGGATGCGGAACAGAATGAGAGACTGTTAGAAAGAAAGTTCAAATTGTCACAGCCGTACTCTGGAAAGAGCCGTGTGCTAAGTTCCCTCTCCAGTGCGGAACTTGAGAGAGAATTACCATTAATAAGTTAGCTTCCCATTCTGTGTACTCCTGGGGGACAATAGAAATTAGAGGTAGAAATCTAGCCTTTCGCCTTCCAAGAACCAACATTTGCGGAAGGATCACAACAAGCGAGGTGTTGGATTAAACCAAGGAAGCCTAGTTCGTTACCTCTCATAAAGGAGGTGGGACAGGAGCTTGTGACTTCGTTCTCTTTCATCAGGGACAGAAAGCTTCTAATATAGGCACTGGTAACAAGGAACTCTGAGAAGATAGGCAATGGATTTGGTATTTGCAAGATCCAGAAATGTATACTTTTCCTTACCATAAACTGCAACAAAATAAATAAATTTTAAAAATCCAATAGCTTTTAAAAATAAATTTCAAAAATGTCTTTCCAATATATTGGTAGGGGGGAGTGGATCATCCTTAGAATGATGCTTTTAAATTCATAAATTATAATGAAGTATAATTACTCAAGGCTTTTTTTTTTTAAAGCAGGTTCTTGGACTCCAAGTTAAGAACCTGTGGGCTAGAAGTAGCCACATTAAAATCAACCAAACAATCAAAATTTATTAAGGACTGTGTCTGACACATAGTAAGCACTTGATAAAAACTTGTTGACTAACTTACAGTCCTACTATGTGTCAAAAATGGTGTTAGACACTGGGATCATGAAGACAAAACATATATGTATATATATATACATATTATACTTATCAGTCTATACTAGATATATGCAAAGTAAATATAAGGTAATAGAGAAATGGGAAGGCACTAATGGAGAGGGGGTGTAATGGAGGAGGGAGTAGGTTATAGATGGAATTATTCAGTTACTATTTAAGGCATACTTAATTTTTTAATAGAGAACATTTTGGAGAGTCACTTTTTAAATGAAAATATAAATTATGAAGCTGTAAATAAATAAAATAAGGAAGTATTATAATGTCCAGCTGGAGGTACAGCCAGGACTAATTGCTTGAGTCAGTTACTGTTGGGTGTTTTCCAAGAGATAGAGCCATACATTACCTTCTAAAAGGAAATAAGCAGAACATGGTGTTGTGAAAAACAAAATAGGCTTTAATGGACACATCAGAGATCATGTAATAGGCTAAATAGATGAGAGATAATAAGAAGATGGATGTTCTAGACATGCCACAGCTAGGGACATCTTCTGGTTAAACTAATGCAAATAAAATCTTCATCACCATTTTGTTATTGCTGAGTTTCTTCACTCTTGCCCTATTCTCTGTGACCCCATTTGGGGTTTTCTTGGCAAAAGTACTGGAATGGTTTACTATTTTCTTCTCCAACTCATTTGACAGATGAAAAAACTGAGGGCAACAAGATTAAGTGATATGCCCAGCATCACACAGCTAGTAAGTAGCTGCAGGAGGATTTCAACTGAAGTCCACCTAACTTCAAAGTCATTGCCCTTTCTACAGCAGTAACTAGCTGCCTTTTGACCAAAACACAAAGGAATGAATGATGAGTTCAAATAGAAGAAAAAAATCATAAGAATTCTTGAAGAATATTGGCATGCTAAACCCAGAAGGTTATTCTAAGTCATAGTCCAAAGCAACAAAGAAGCAATCAAGCTGCATCAAGCTGACTGAACAAATGAAAGATTGTATTGGCGATATTTCTCAACTGCAAATTTTTGCACCCTAAAAGTCTCTAGCAAAGATCAATTATATGCCTAAAATGCCTATATATGCAGCATCACAACAGACAAAAAGAGAGTTAAAAGGGTAACAAAGATGGAAGGGAACAGTCCTCCATGGCACAGCATTGGAAAAGAGAAATTTCTTTCCAATTGTTATCTCTATTAGAAGATAGTGAGAGTATCTCTGAGCTACAAATGTTGTCACATTCACATCATACATACTTTTGGAAAAAAATATATATGAATGACAGACTAGAGAAGGGATAGAAAGAAAGGAAAAGGGATATATGTGTATACTTTTAAGGCATGCAAAACAAAATTCACCAAAAATGCATAAATTAGAATAGCATGTAGCAACACACATCTCTTGGTTTCTAATTTTGATTTCTGAGACACAGAAATCCTTCCTACAATTCTCTTTTCTGTAGCAAGGCAAATTACCATTGCAGGTTTTATCCTTACTGAACTATCTTCACTTCCTTGAGAAGCTTGCCTCTGGGTTTTCTACCATTCCCACTAGGTGATATTTGCATATGGTAGCAAGTGGGAATTTCTGAGTTTTGGAATCAAACTTTTCAAAAGTCAGTTTATGCCTGGGGCAGGCACCATGTTTTACATGCTGTTTGCTCTGCCGCCTGCTTCATACACTCAACATGAAAGAAGAGATAAATATTTCTCCACAGTATGTGCCTATATCAAAAGACCTTCAAGCGGATAACTTTTTGTTTTTAAGTGTAGTCCTGTAATTTCATCCAGGGAGGTCTTAAATGAGGAAACTTCTGCTAATTCAGATGGGTAATTTTAGTGCAAATTACATCTGTGAATCACTACCCTCAATGTTCCCCTTTCCAATCAACTGTCCACATACATAAACAAACAAACAAACAAAAAAAAACCCTACAATATATTTACACTTGAAATGTAGTACTTCAAGATTTGCAATGTATTTTACATAGATTATCTTACTTGATCCTTACAACCTAGTGAAATATGTGTAGTTATTATTTTCATTTAATTGATGAGGAAACTGAGGCTCAAAGGGATTAAACATGACTTGTACAGTCATAGTCTAAGTATAGCCAGTAAATATCTGAGGGAAAATCTAAAATCTAAAACCATATTTTCCTGATTTAAGTTTGATGCTCTCTATACTATTTCACACTGCCTCCTCTGATCTCAAGTTCACTGATTTTTGTTCCCTGCCTCCAGTCAAATGGCTATGAATGTCATTTAAAAGTATCTCAATGAGATACTTTGAAATTTTCAAAGATAGTTTAAGAACAAAAAAAAAAAATATGCTCCCTTGGGATATCCCAACACATTCTAGCATGTTCTAAGTTTAAGAAATTACTTGAGTCCTGACTTAGAGAAACCTGGCCAGAGTAATGGGAAAATTTGCTTAGGATCCAAATAAGAACTTTCTTTTCCTAGTATTATATATAGGCTGCAAGAAGTTCAATGATCACCAATAAGAATAATTTTCCATTTTGGCTTCTGTGGGGTTTAAACCAGCAAACTTAGGGTTAAATTCATTGTATTATGACTCCTCAAAGATGAGACTAGCATATTTTTGAGTGTTTTCCCTTGGTAGCACCACATGGTTTGGAATACCAAGAGATAATGACAAATCAGCAGTACTGGTGATTATACCAAACAAGTCTTGAATCCACGTCTAAACTACCAAACAATGTCGTCATGGGGGGAACAACCAGGATTGAATGCATGACACAGGCCAAATTTGCCTTTCACTCCAATTCTAAATGAAAAAGGCAGGATTTCAAGAGAAGAAAATTAGAATTTTCTTCTGGAATTTCTCAGCTTAAGGGAGGGCCTTCTGTAATACAAAAATTCTAAATAAAATCTTTAATATTGTTAAAATTGAATTTATGGAAGTAGAATCTTTAGAACAATCCCTATTATAATCAAAAGATCCATAGACCTAGGAGCAGAAAAAAACTGAGTTCAAGGATGGCTTCTGACATACTGGCTAACTATTCCTGGTCAACTCATTTAACCCTCATGCCTCTGGGAAATCTCTTGAGGTAGAACAATTACAAAACTGTACCAGCAGAGGGCATTTCCTCACTAGGAGCTTCCCATGCCAATGAAATCATAGATACAGTCAAAAAAAATACATTGAGAAAGAGAAGGGTTATAGGGGGCCAATAATACAGCCAGTAATAGACTCAATTGTCATAGGTCTCATTTCTATTCTACGCAGTAGGCACAGACTGAGAATGGCATAGAGAATAGCATCTAAGGATTAAAGAGTTATAGACCTGTACAATCTAAGTTTTGTGGAAAACTTTGACAAGAGATGCTATCTCTCTGGCTAGTTTTCTTCTGAAGCCTTGTCTGCTACAACTTTTTTCCTACCCAAATCTTAGTCTGAGTCCATACGTCACCTGCCATCAGGTTTTGTGTCTTTGACTCATTGTTATTTAAATCATTATTTGTTGATCTGTTGGGAAATCCTATATACTTCCTTATTAATTTTCTTTTCACATCACTTCAAGTAACTGCTAACATAATACATAGCAACATAATGGGGGGGAAGCCCTCAAGTAATTTCCTGCTTGATTCCCAGAAAGTTTTTAAGAACCCAAATAGTAAAATGGTTAGTTTTTGTATGACAATTCAAAACTTCATGGAAAGACCAAGTTGTCATCAATATTATACAACCAAAACTTCCTAATCCTTAGAATTTGTCAGTAAAGAGAAATGATAAAAGTTTTAGGCAAATGAAGCCATGGGAAAAAAAACCCATACCCAGTCATGAAGACCTCTACAATATTCTCTAACACATGATATCCAGCCCTTATATGTGAGGGAGAACCATTCCATTTTTGGGTAAACTCTAATCATTAGAAGCCATTTTTCCTTCATCAAGCCAGAATTCATTTCTGTAATTCTAACCATTCTATGTTCTGTCCTTTGTAGCCATGAAGAATAAGTCTGGTTGTCTTTCATATGCTTTCAAATGCTATTAAAGACAATACTTGATTATCCCCCTAAATCTTCTCTTCTTCAGGTTAAAAATCCAATTGATACTTATCTGGCCCTACCTCAGGCCTTTAACTATGCTGGACTTCAGAAGGTCAACCTCCCTTCCATGCACCTTACAACACCCCTTACAGATGTCATCACTTCTTTGTTTGAACACATTATCATTGGCAGCAATGTATTGAAAGGTTATCAGTTAATATCAATAACTGCAATCAGAAGCAGGCTGCAAAGGAGGAAGTTTCAGAGTCAAGAACCAAGAAGATCTGAGTTCAAGTCATATCTCTACTACATACTGGCTGTGTGACCCTGGAAAAGTCACTTATCTTCTTCCTACTACAAACAAATTTCTAAGATTATGAAGTGGAAAACACATGCAAAGCTGCATTGCTAGAAATGATTTCTCACCTCAAGTTCCCCTACACTGATGAAATCACAGGTCCAGTCAAAACCAAACAAAAACATCAGTAACCATGTGTTACAGGAACAACCTGCTAATGGCTACTGGGGATCTACTTCTGACCAGCAGAATGTGAAAGAATAATAACAATACAAGAAGACTGAGAGACAGTTGCATTCTCTGACCTTTTTCCTCTTCCCTCTTGCCTCCGATTTATTTCATTCCCAATTCACAAGCAACATATGTAAATGCTGAGTTTCAATTCCTTCAAGTGTGTTATGATTCACAGCTGTGGGGACTTTTGGAGAACCTTAATAGTACAGCACCCTTTAACTCTCTACAAGTTTTCTGTGTTTCACACTTAGGCATGGTCCTTAACAACCATGCATCAATGATTCAGAAGATCTATGACCTCATGAATATAGGAGCTTCATCAATGGAGCAGATGGCAATCCATCAATGCCTTCTCATTCTGTTCAGTTGTTATCTGTGAGTACCTTATTCATCCCATAAATAGGTATGCTATTCCTTATCTATTTAATCTCACTTTTCAAGCAGAAAGTGACTTCAAGGAGAAAGTGACTAAAAATATATTAATCATCAAGAATGTGGCATTTAGTTAATACCTTGTCCAAATGTCACCAAATAAGTTAGTTTTTCTATTTTATTAAGAAGGAAAGGAAAGAAGAATAAAAAG
>JAJPUD010033162.1:499-11511 GCA_023553655.1 Myrmecobius fasciatus
TCAGGTCTTTTCATTAGAAATAGGTGAAATTCTCCTGTATCATTGAACGACCATCTTCTTCCCTGGAAGATGATGCTCATTCTAGCTGGATAACTTATTCTTGGCTGTAATCCAAGTTCTTTTGCCTTTCGGAATATCTGGTTCCAGGCCCTTCGATCCTTCAATGTGGAAGCTGACAGATCCTGTGTAATTCTAATGACAGTTCCTCGGTATTTGAACTGTTTCTTTCTAGCTGCTTGCAATATCTTTTCCTTGGTGCGATAGTCCTGAAATTTGGCCACGATATTCCTTGGGGTTTTAATTTTGGGGTCTCTTTCTGGAGGTGATCGGTGAATTCTTTCAATGCCAATTTTGCCTTCTGATTCTAAAACATCAGGGCAATTCTCTTTCATGATTTCCTGGAAGATAGCATCCAGGTTCTTTTTTTCATCGTGGCTTTCAGGGAGTCCGATAATCCTTAAATTGTCTCTCCTGGATCTGTTTTCCAAGTCAGTTGTTTTTCCTAGGAGATATTTCATATTTTCTTCTATTTTTTCATTTTTTTGTTTTTGTTTAACTGATTCTTGAAGTCTTATTGAGTCATTTACTTCTATTTGTTCAATTTTAATTTTTAGAGTATTATTTCCTTCAGTTATCTTTTTTAGCTCCTTTTGTAGCTGGCCAATTGAATTTCTGGATTCAATGCATTCTTTTTCCATTTTGCCAGTTTTATTTTTCAGTGAATTGTTGTCTTTTTCCAATTCACCAATTTTGTTTTTCAGTGAATTGTTGTCTTTTTCCAATTCACCAATTTTGTTTTTCAGTTCACCATTTTTATTTTCCAGTGAATTGGTGATTTTTTCCAATTCACCAATTTTGTTTTTCAGTGAACTGTTTTCTTTTTCCAATTCACCAGTCCTATTTTCCAGTTTTTGATATTTCTGTTGCCCTGATCTCAATTTATTTCCCCATTCTTCTTCTAGCTCTCTTTTGAGATTCTTAATGCAATCATCCAGGTAAGCCTTCTGAAAGGGAGACCAACTTAAGTCTGCCTTTGTGGCTTCATCTGGGATTGTTTTCATAATGTCAGGATCTGGGGACTGTTCTATTTTTTCTCAGTAAAAGCTTTCTATGGTGAGAGCTCTCTTCTGCTTCTTGCTCATGATTTAAAGTTGGGATATTGGTCAAAAGCCGAGAAAACTGCAACAATTTATATTTGCCCTGGGGCAGTTTGCCGAGTTGACTTCTGGTCTGAGGCTGGTCGGGCTAGATTCGCACCAGGACCACGTTTTCAGCTGTTCTCATCCACCCCCTTCCAAAGGCAGATCTGCCAAAGCACCTGCCCGCAAGCAGAGCAAAGTGGCCCAGGCGTCTCCCAGGGGCTTCCTGGGTGCCCAAAATCCGCCCCTCTATCGCAGCCCTGACTTCCGCCCCGGCTGGAGTCCGATCGCGACCAGCGGCCGATTTCCCCTGAGGCTAACCTTCTCAGGAGTTCTTTCAAGGTAGATCTTTTATAGAAGTGCGTTGTAGTCCAAATGCTTGGCGAGGACCTCACTCAGAAACCAGTTTTAAGGCTTACTTTGTCTGGGTTGGGGGAATGTCGGAGGGAGTTCACAGAGAAAGCTGTCCGCAGTTCGCCATCTTGGCTCCGCCCCCCCGAATATTATTGTTCTCTTTGTTAAGAGCTTCAATGCGCATTCTGGCCCCTCAGCATGTCTATTCAAAGGAGTGTCAGGAGGAGCCAGAGGATAGATTATGGCAGTTCTTTATTCAAGCTTCATGGCCTCCATCATTTCCATTGCTGCACCCAATTTGCTATCTTGAGGTCAAGTATAACTAATGGTTTATGTTTGTATCAATAAAAAAATTATTCAGGTAAAACTCAAAGCAGAAAATCTTGAAATTCTAAACCTATTACCTCACTTCACTGCAAACAGCTGCAGGCTCTGTAAATAGTGACTAAAGTTGCAAAGGACAATCTTTATTACATATATGTACACTATGAAAAGATTTTTGGCTGTTTGCCATTTTTTTTCACATGTGGTCATACCAAGTCTCTGTCAGCAATGTCTTTTTAACATAATGTACAGAAGCGTAGACTCTTACAATTATCATTATATATGTGTTTATACATTTTCTAATAATGCTTGGACTTTTTGTAAAATGTATTTGCAATGTGGTTATATAAAGTAAATTATTAAAACATAAATTACAGTTATAATTATCATAATATCTGGAGCCAAGTTCTTCCCTAGGTATTTTGGTTTGCAATAAAAGAAAAAGAACATATCTTCCCAAATTTATAAAGTTTAAATAATTGTAAAGCAAATGAAAGGCCATCATTTATTGACATTTATGAAAAGGTAGTTATTGGATTTAATAATGTGTGCTACATCTTTTAAAGTCAATGTCCTGGCATATATATATAACTTCTGCTCAAAAAAATATTTTTTAAAATAAAATTTTACTTGGGGAAGTGTGGGTGATAAGGGAATTACAAAGTTTCTCCTTCAAAGCTTGTTTAATTTGTTGACTTTAAACAGCATTTGATTTAAATCAGTATACTTTGAATATATATCATGCTTTTCATATCTTCCAATGAAATGTCATGTTAAGTATTCTATATTTCAAGAATCAATTGAAATAACCTTTTTAGATGGTACCTATTCTATTTTTCTTTTGAAAAAATTCTTTATTCAAAAATATATTTGCTTATTTTGCATTGCTATAGATTAAGTACAGTAAAGATATTAGATCAGTGATCAATATATCTCTGTATTCTCTCTCTGAAAGTGAAACAAGGAGTAACTGATGATAGTTAACATCTATATTGTCAATCTCCAAAGGTTACTATGGCCTATTAAGCAACATAGCTTTCTATAATATTATATTATTGGTTTTTAATCAAGAAATGGATGTAGGAACATCAAGGATCACAATATTTTCAATGACATTCTTTGATTTCCTTATTCATTAACTTATTTATTATCCAGTAGTTTTTTTAATGTTCTAAAATTATTTATTATCTTCTCCTAAGTACTATTCTGAGATTTGTTAGACCCTACTCATATACTTCATTATATCAGACAATCTATTTTCAAACAATGGGCATTTTCACAGGCATTTTCTGGAATACTCTCTCTCCTCATCTCTGCCTCCTGGCTTTCTTAGCTTCCCTCAAGTCCCACTTTAAATCCCCTATTCTATGGGAGGTCTTTCCTCATCTCTCTACCTTAATTCTAGTGCCTTTCTCCTGTTATAAACTTATCTTGTCTTGCTTGTACATATATTTTTATGTGGGTTATTTTTCTTCATTTTTTCCCCTATTAAGACTATAGAAGCTCCATATAAATGGGGATTCTATTCAGTCTCTCTCTTTCAATCTCCCTGTCTTTTATTTCCCCCAGTGTCTCTGTCTCTGTAACTCCCTGTCTCTTTGTGTATATCTCTGTATCTTTCTCCATCTCTACCTCTCTCTTTTTTTTCTTTGTATGCTCAGGATTTAGCTTAGTACTTGGCACATATGTTTTCTAATGAGTACTTATTCATATATATATATATGTAAATATATATATATATATATATATATATTTTTAAGTATCAGTGAGATGGATTTCTCATTTATCAGATTTGTAACATTAAATAATTAATGGATCTATCAAAAAAGAATTCGTTTGATCTTTACTGCATACAAAGTACTGCTATGTCCCAGACACATAAAGAAAACTTAAAAACATGGCTTCAGTGAACTGGCACAAAGATCTCTCCCACTTAGCTAAGGAAGAAAGGGCAAGGGCGGGAGCGTGGGCGGGGCTAGCGCATGCGCATAAAAGTAGGAGAACACTAGGAGCCAGAGCAAGCACCATAGTCTCCTCTTCCTCCACAGCCTCACTTTTACTGCCCTATTTCCAGGCCCCAGTCCTCTCCCATTCTCAGAGCAGCCTGGGTCTCAGTCCACCATCACCATGTTCAGGTCGACCAAGGAGTCAGACCGTAGGAAGTCTTATCTCTTCATGTCTGTGGCCCAGAGATTGGGGCAACTATATTTGGACAAGCTGCTGCCGCTGGAGGAAGCCTACCACTTTGACAGGTACCACTCTCCCTCGCTCTTGGAGGCCGACTTTGATAGCAAGCCCATGGTACTTCTGATGGGCCAGTACAGCACGGGCAAGACGACCTTTGTCAGTTACCTCCTGGAGCAGGAATTCCCGTGCATGCGCATTGGCCCCGAGCCCACTACTGATGGCTTCATTGTCCTCATGCATGGTGACGTCGAGAACGTCTTGCCGGGCAATGTGGCTGTGGTGGACAGACGCTTTCCCTTCCGCAACCTCACCAACTTTGGCAATGCCTTCCTCAATCGTTTCGTGTGTGTCCAGCTACCCAATGAGGTCCTGGAAAGCATCAGCATCATTGACACGCCGGGAATCCTTGCTGGAGAGAAACAACGGGTCAGCAGAGGTTATAATTTCGCAGGGGTCCTTCAGTGGTTTGCTGAGCGAGTGGACCTTATCATCATGCTTTTTGATGCCCATAAACTGGATATCTCAGATGAGCTCGCCGAAGCAATCCGGTCTCTCAAGAACTATGAAGATAAAATACGAGTGGTGCTGAACAAGGCTGACCAAATAGGAACACAGCAGCTGATGAGGGTCTATGGGGCCCTCATGTGGTCGCTGGGGAAGATTGTTAATGCCCCTGAAGTGATGAGGGTATATATAGGGTCCTTCTGGTCTAAGCCCTTTGTGAATGATGACAATAGCAAGCTCTTTGAAGCAGAGGCTATGGATCTCTTTAAAGACATTCAGAAGTTGCCCCATTATACCACTATTAGAAAGATGAATGATCTGATTAAGCGAGCCAGGCTGGCTATGGTCCATGGCTACATCATCAGCACCCTCAAGAAAGAGATGCCCATGTTTGGTAAAGAAAGCAAAAAAAAGGAGCTGCTCAACAACTTGCAAAATGTGTACCAGAAAATTGAACGAGAATATCGTGTTTCTCCTGGAGATTTCCCAAGCATCCCAAAGATGCAAGAACTGCTTCAGGCTCAGGACTTCTCCAAGTTTCAGAACTTGAAGCCCAAGCTCTTTGAAAACCTGGAACAGATGCTGTCCAAAGATATAGCTCGACTGATGTTTATGATAAAAGAAGAAGAGGCTGCTGCCGCTGCTGCTGCCACCGCTGCTGCTGCCCAAGCTGCTGCCATTGTGGAGGAGACCTCAGGGACTCTGGTTATGCCTCCCGTGACACTATGAATGGGCCCTTTGCTACAGTAAGGGGAATGGAGAAGCAGAGATAGATAGATAGATAGATATAGATAGATAGATAGAAAGAGAGTGAATTTCTCTTTCCCAAGGCTGCATCTTTCCCATAGTTTACTTCCAAAACATAAGATTTTTGTGGTGATGTGAAATTTGAAGAATTACAAAGATTCCTGTGAATATAGACATTTTCCTTTCGTTTTAATATTTTTTCTTGGTATTATGTTACTTAAATTGATGCATTTTCCTAGAAACAACATTATTATATAGTAGTAAGCATGACTTCTAATAGGTTCAACCCCCTATAGGACCCTCATAATATGCATTGGAAACATTTCAATCTGGCTGTATCATTAGTCTCTCTTTCTCATGTCAGAATATCATCAGTCTAGGGCCTGAAAAAAAAAGATGATTACCTAATTTTCAATTTGTTTGGGAACAGACCATCATTTATAAAACAAACAGGGAGATCACTTCAAACAGAGAAGACACTCGAAGCTAAGTGATATATTTCTTCAACTGATATCCAGTGACCTTTTAAGATGAAAGGATAATAGCCTGCACTGAGAAGGGGGAGAAAGCTCTTTGTGCTATTTACAGGGTTTAGAGGTCATTTGACTACACAGAGAAAAGGATACAATGGAGGTTGCAGAAAACACTAGAGAATCAAGCAGGATTGTTAGTCTAGATATTCTTGTAGCTCTGACCATTGACTACTAACTTTCCTCTTTTAACAAACCCTTCTTTTCCCCAAACTAAGGATGAGTTCTGTTTATTGTCTAACTGTGTCTATATATCAGCTGTCTATCTATGGCCTCTTTAAGTGTGCAAGTAATTGGTCTAAACCAGGAGCCAAATGCCATTTCTAAGTCATTCAGTATGCTGGTGATCATATAACAGAGCTGAAAGAATATGATGGAGGTCTCATAAAACAAAGTAGGATATTATTCTCACTTAAGTTTTGTAGCTTTATGTACCTCTGTTTGCAAGCACAATTAGAGTCTTTGTTTTCCTTCTGATCCTGGGAGTCAGCTTGACTATCTTATTGACAAAACTCAAAAGTTTCCCACAGTCTTTTTAAAGCATATTAACCCATATAGAGATCACTCTGCCTTCAACACATAAACAACAAAAGAGCTTTAGACAAAAATAAGGAATTTATCCTATTTCTTCAGGGAAATTAAAATAAAGTCCTATTTTTATATTTCTACTGACAATGGTGGAAAAAAAAAACCTTAATTATATTTTATCTGAAATTAGATAAATGTTAGTCATTTTAGATTTTAACTCTTATTGGTAATACAAATATCAAATCAAAAGTCTATACTCATAAAAACCTTGTGAAGTGGCTCCTATTATAATTATTATTCTCATTTTTACAGATGGGAAAGTGAGTCAGAAAGAAAATTACTGTTACCACTAGTCAGTTTCTGATGCTGAATTTGAACTCAAGTTTTCCTTTTTCTAAGTCTAGGGCTCTATTCACTGCAATTCTTAGTAGTGTCATAATGAAGAGGCTGAACTAAATGGTGTCTAAGGTCTCTTACATCTCTAACTCTCTCATTGATTAATTTTGATGGTTTTAGAATGCACTCTTCTAAAAGCCTGGCAGTATAAAAGGTAAGAGCCACAGTGAGTGGCTTGCAGGGCATTGTGTATAAAGTTCTATGCAAAATTCAATTATAAATTTGTAGATGAGGGGCCTTAGCGACTATTAAAACTCATTTTACTAATAAGGAAACGTTGGGTTTGGTATGCCTTTTTTGTAAAGAAAACTTGGGCACTCTGAAGTTATTAGAGGTAAACCCATTATCTTCATGTTCTCATTTTAAAATGATTTCTTCATAGCATTAGATATATCTTATATTTAAAATTTAAATAACTCTATAATGTTGGTAATGTGAATTTAACACTCTGTGGCAAATGTAATTGATTGTTTAACTTTGAAATTTAAAAAAAAAGTTCAAGATTCTGGGAGAAAGGGTTTTAAATTAATTATACTAATGCAATACTGAAAAGTAAGCTTCCAAAATTTTAGTGGTATATAAAACTCTTAACTCAAAGCTAAACTTTTTTTCCATTAATCTAAACTTAATATTTCCAATAACCTAGAGTCCAGACCTTAGTTTCCTCATCTTTAAAATGGGAATAATAATATTACCTATCTATTAGGCTTGTTATGAGCTTCAAGTGAGATAATATTTGCAATTAGCACAATGCCTGGCATAAGTAGAGGCCTATTGAAATATTAACTGTTATGATGATTATGTAACACAAGGCTCCATTAGTATGGAATTAAAAGGCAGAGAAGGCATTTACATTTGAGATGTAGCTAAATGAAGAGCTAGGCCAAATACACATGAAATATGAGCACTTACCTTTTAAAAACGAAAGGAGGAAAAGTTGAATAATTTTATTTGGAAACAAAAACTGAGCTGAGTTGTGATTAAAGAGAAATCAGATATTAAATGAATAAAACAATATTTAAATATCATTAATGTTACAATGACAATAAAAGAAAAAAATAACTTGCATGTGGGGCAGTATAATAGCTTGCAAATATCACTATTTGGGGCTGGGACATGAGGGAGGTGGAAATTTATAGAAATTAGTGTGTATTCGCTAAATTCAGCATGAAAAAGCTTTTCTCCATATGTATCATTTGGGTGGAAATCAGTGCATCATTTCTTTGGAGAAAAAGATCTAGAGAATTTTAAAATATATTTGCTTTTTGCTGAGGCAATTGGGGTTTAAGTGACTTGCCTAGGGTCACACAGCTAGGGAATGTTAAGAGTGTGAGACCAGATTTGAATTCAGGTCCTTCTGACTTCAGGGCTGGTGCTCTATCCACTGTGCCACCTAGCTGTCCCAATTTTAAAATATTTTACCAATTTGTTCTTGAAGGACTAATGTGAAAAACCTACAATCTAGTTTTTTTTTTCTCCAGATTTCCACTTTTTAAAATCCTTCACATTAAAAAAGAGTATTTAATTCATACTTTACCACTATTTATACTCAGCATCCCCATACCTCCTCTCATTTCCTTGACCTTTGTATTTACATCTTTTCAGAATCTAGATACCCTTTAGTTCCTAGTTATCTGACTTATATAATGAAAAAAGTTAGTGAAGTTTTGATTGTTTAATCAAGATAAGCTAAATTTCTTCAAAATTTTATTCAAAAAATAATGCAGCAGTCTATGTTCTAAAGGTATAAAGAGAAAGCAGGCTACAGGAAATTGGCTAATGTTGATAAATTGTTTGAATAATAATGTATATTAATATAGCACTTTATATTCTTTATCTCTTTTAAGTCTCACAACGTTCTTATGAAGTAAATGCTACAGGTATAATAAATAATCATTGAACAGATGAGGAAAGGGAAACTGAAAAGAAAGTGACTTCCTTGTAAATCACAGAACCAGTGAATATTAGAGATAGGAGTTAAACCCAGGTCTTCCTGACTCAGTCGTCTAGACTTTAAAGATCTGTTGTACCAATAGACCTTTCTTAAGCTACATAGCTGTATGTCAGTGAGAAGTGTTATTTGAGAAGTCTTTATTCAGTGTTAACTTTAATAATTGAGTGGCTAGGTGGTATGGGGGGGGGAATAAAGCCTTGGGCTTGTAGATAGGAAGACTCATTTTCATGAGTTAAAATCCAGTTTCCAATACTTATTAGCTGTGTGACCCTGGGCAAGTCAATTAGCCCTGTTTGCCTCAGTTTCTAACCTGTAAAATGATCTGGAGAAGGAAATGACGAACTACTCCATTATCTTTGCCAAGAAAACACCAGATGGGGCCATGAATAATTATACATGAGCAAAATGACTCAACAACTTAAATATTTTAAGCTGAGAGTGTTTTAAGCAAGAATGCTTAAAATGAATGATATGGGAAATCTAAAGAGGAAACATAAATATACCATAGTTTGTACTTCAGTACAATCTGTATTTCACCAATGAGAGTAGTAGATGATGAGTTGACAATTCCAACAAATTTTTGCTGCTCTGAATAAATTTTTTGATTGAAAGTTTCAGAGCACACTCAAGTGATAGTTAAGTAAATTTATTTCAGGTCCCCTCGACATCATTCTTTTTTTAAACATTCTTTTTAAAATTTATTATTTATTCCCAATTTCACATAAAAAGTTTTACCTTTTTTTTTTCAAATTTTGAGTTCCAAATTCTCTCATTTCCTTTCCTGCCCCCTCATTAAGAAGGCAAACAATTTGACATGACATTGCATTTGTAGTCATGCAACAAAACATTTCCTTCTAAGTCATGCAGTGAAAAACAACAGACCAAAAAAAAACACAATAAAAATAAAATTGTCTTTTGTCTTAATTAAGACTCTACCACTTTTTCCTTTGAAGACAGACATCATAAGTCTTCCAAATTGTCTTGTATCATTGTGTTGCTAAAAATAGCTAAATTATTCATAGTAGATCATCTTACAATGTTATTGTTGTTTGTTACTGTGCAAAAGTGTTCTGATTCTGCTCATTTCATTTTGCATCAGTTCATGCAAGTCTTTACATGGTTTTTTTTCTGAGCATTCTGCTCATTTCTTAAAGTACAAATAGCATTCTATCACAATCATATACACTTGTTCAATCAGTTTCCAATTGGTGGACATCCCCTCAGTTTCCAATTCTTTCATCTCACTAAAAGAGCTGCTATGAATATATTTTTTGTATACATAGGTTCCTTTCCTTTTTTGTTTTTATCTCTTTGAGATACAAGAGAAGTGTTATTGTTTGGTCAAAGGATATGTATAGTTTTATACCCCGTTAGGCATAGTTCTAGGTTGTTCTCTGGAATGGTTAATAAATATACAACTTCACAATACATACATATAGTGCTTAATTTTCCCACATCCCTTCTGACATTAGTCATTTTCCTTTCCTGTCATATTAACTAATCTGATAGGTGTGAGATAGTAGATTAGTTTTAATTTGCATTTTTCTCTCTTCAACAGTGGTTTAGAGCATTAAAAATGCTCCCTGAGTATAGATGCATTTAATTACATTATTTGAAAACTGTCTGTGGATATTCTTTGGTAGTTTATCAATTGAAGAATGCTTCTCATTTCTATAAATTTGGCTCAGTTTCCTATATGTCTGAGAATGAAATCTTTCTCAGAGAAACTCAATTTAATTTCATTTTCATAGTAATGATTACTATGTATTTTCCTCCATCCAATTTTTCCTGTTTATTCTACTCATTTCTCTCCTTTTACCTTGTCCATTTTTTTCTTTTGTCTTTTTTGTTTTTTCTTTATTTATTTTATTAAAGCTTTCTATTTGTAAAACATAGGTATAGGCAGTTTTTCAACAATGACCCTTACAAAGCTTTCAGTTACAAATTTTCCCCCTAGTCCCCACACCTTTCCTAGATGGCAGGAAAGCCACTACATGTTAATGATGTAAAAATACTTTTTTTAAAAAAAATTCATTTTTATTTGAAAAACATATGTATGGGAAATTCTTCAACATTAACCTTTACAAATCTTTCTGTTACAAATTTTTCCTCCCTACTCCCCACCCCGCCCCTAGATGGCACGATATCCACTACATGTTAATTATGTTAAAATACTTGACAAATCCTATATATATATACACATATTTCTGCACTTATCAGTGTTGTGCAAGAACAATTGTATCTACAAGAAAGAAAAATCAGATACGGGAAACACAATGCAAGCAAACATTAATCGAGAGCATGAAAATGTTATGTTGTAGTCCACATTTCACATCCCTCTCTCTGGGT